>OMOU01086194.1:6050-18474 GCA_900312585.1 Malacocephalus occidentalis
ACATTAGCCCAGGAAATTAGTTGCATGTTACCAGTTTCCTCCTACCAGTACTTCAAAAAAAAGATAACTTTATCATTCCCCAAATGGAAAGCATTTGCAGTTTAAAAGTAAGCGAGGGGGATAGACATCAATATCCACATACAATACACAACAATGAACAATGTATATAGAGTAATTCACCCATCCACCTTTGGCTCTGTATCAATGAGCTATAGATTTAGGGAAATGTATAAGAATGGGCAATCAGTCAAGCATGGAAAAATACAAAATCTAGAAGTAGATTAAACACATGCTATGACTGTGACCTGAACCTTACAAAAACACTGCACATAGTCCCCATTGCTTCCTATAATTATTAGTCATGCCATAAAACGATTGGTCAATATACATCTATGTATACACACATGTAGTTTGAAGTACAATAAGGGGATATGTGTACAATAAGGGGCATGTAATGTTTAGGTCAAATACTGCAGAACCCAAAACAAGGATAGGGGTGGACTTTCAGCAGGATTGAGTAGGAGTTTAGCCTCTATGGTCTTGACAGTCCTGCTCAGAAGCTGAGGACACCAACATTTTCTATCAATCGTACCCCCAGAAGATTGGAGGGTTCAATGACATTTGGCATTGACTTCAAATGAAAAAGAAACCTTTTTAAAACCAGCTCTCTCCATTTTCAAAACCGTAATCAGCAGTGTACTGAATGAAGCAGGAAAAACTTACTAGTATTTTGGTTTTCAACAAGCTAGATATGACGAAAGGGAGGCAGACTGCCGGCTGGGTAGGCGGAATTGGCTGAATGGGACTGGCCAGATGCTGCAAGGTGATTAGTTGGCAGGCAGATGGGGGCTGGCTGTGGCTTTTTCCCTGCTTTTATTGGTTAGCCGAAGGCTGCAGCTGGTGGGTTGTAGTGTAGACTTTTGGGGATGTAAAACGGTGATTGGTCGGGATTGTGAAGTGGGCTGCTGCCGTTTTGGTAAAGGTTGGAGAAGGTTGAGAACGGCATGCTCAGGAACCAACGGACTGGTGCAACCTGGCGACTGGCCAGGCCTGGGGTCATGTGACACGACACCAGCCAGGCTGATTTGGGCACGCTGGTCAGTGGTCACATGATGCTGAAAGAGGACTAGTTGTCTGACTCAGAGGGTGGTGAGAAGAGGCATGGTGATGACTCTGCAACGGGGTTCATTTTTATTAATATAGATGGAAAATTAAAGTAAACCTTAAATTATATAGAAAAAAAGGCATCACAACTAATATTTCACAACCCACCCCCATAGTAATGCAAAATATTAGACAGAGGACTTTGCTACAAGCAGTTGACTTAGCTAGTAGTGCTTCTTCAAAGGCTAACGTCTTAAATGTCTAGGTATTAGTACACCAAAGGTACACGTCGGTGCTAAAGTGAAAGGCAATAAATGTACAGATTTTGTAAAAAAAGAGGACCAGTCCTGTGAAAATACCACTACAATCACTGATCCCATATCCAGAAAATGACCAAATATGACAATGAAGATGACAATTGTAGAAAATAAACAGATTTTAACTGCGGAACACGTTTCCAACAATTAAAAAGTAAAGTCTAAACTGCAATTACCAGCACATATGATGCAGGCTATCAGGAATCAGCAACTAAAGGAATTGGGTTAACGTTGGAAATGAAGCAGAAGTATTAGTTTGTCTTTCTTATGACCCTCATACAAAAAGTGGAGTTTACCTTCGCCTGGCCAATGGGCTCCGGCGCCTCTCATCTCGCGGTCGCCTGTTCCATGAAGGTGGAGGACCACGGTTCCGGGAACGCTTCTCACCACTGGACAATTCAACTCGAACACGGGAACCACACAACGACCTGTTCAGGATGTAGACATAACATGAAAAACCAAGTCCCCCAAGGAAGTCAAAGCCCATTACACGACTATGCGGCTATTTGGAGGAAATAGTTGCGTACCTTCCGTCGAGCTCACGGACAGAATCGTTGGCGTCTCTGGAGTCTTCAAACTCTACAAATGCAAAGCCTGGGGGGTTCCTGGCTACCCACACGCTGCGGAGTGGACCATAGTAGCCAAAGGCCCTTTCCAACTCTGTCTTGTTTCCATTGTTGCCGAGGTTTCCAACATATACTTTACAGTCAAGGGGGCAGTCTCTGTGCATGGTTAGATCTGCAAAAGATGCATGTGGAACTGGTCAGCAAGGATTTCAGTATGATGAATTCAGTATGATGAATTCAGTATGATGAATTCAGTATGATGAAGACCATTTTGAGGAGATCACGTCATGGTTAAGATACATTTAGGCCCAGTCCACAGAGCATCTGCCAGGACAAAATGGATCAACTATATCCAGACACAACCTAGCATGCACTACATTGTGTAATAATTTCTCATAAATTATCGTAAATACGGGAGTCAAACAAGGCCGATTTATTTTGGGTACATGCAAATTCAGATTTTCATTAAAGCGATGTTTCGGCGTGTACAGGAACAACAGCTCCCACTGCCGTGACCGCCTCCATTTTAGGAGCATTGAAACGAGCATATGAATCCTAGTTATTGTGTCGCTAGTACCGTTTTTGGTCACGTGCAATACTCAAACGTGAACATGTGTTATACAGTGTAGGACATCGTATTTGAAACTACCCCCGCGTTAAACATACAAGACGTGGCAAATCAAGGGTTTCATGTGCCTACGTTACGGCATATCTACATTGATTTAGGACCTAACGTACTGCTACTCATTTGAGTCATCTCAATATGGCGGACTGCCGCAAACACCAAATCCCATGGTACGTTGATATGTTCAAGCCCTTCCGCACGTTCAACATTTTAAGAAAGTAAAGATAGCATGTACAACACGTATTCGTATTTAAAAGTATAGAATATAAAACACTCAACACCATCCACGTTACGTTCGTTTGTTCCGGATATAGCGAACATTAGCTTTGCATACACACCGCCATCTATAGAGCTAAGCTATTAGCAAGAAATTGCTGTCGACATAAGGCTTCAAATGGCATCCAGATTCCAATTCTCGAATTCCGAAAACATTATACGATGATTTATCCAGTTTGCCAGGAAGTTTATTACCGGATTGGGTTCCCAATTAAGTCGAATTCTGGATCCGCGTCAGCTCCTCTGATCGTCGTGCTTCTACAAAAATGGCGTGACGAAAAGGAGTTCGCAGCACAACAACGAAGTCGCTTATAAAGGAGTACCAGTGGAGCTTACGCGAGCGGGGCACATTGAGCAAAACACGGATTCCTATGACAATATATATGAATTAGCACAGTATACAGATTGTTGTCAATAGTTAACAATTGTTAACACAAGGATGTAGACTAAAAACTAATTTAAAACTCAAAACGCAAACGATGTTCTCTGACACCGCGCAAAGAATGCAAACGCGAAGTTAAACTAACGAGCGCACCCCTTTGACGCAACAGCCAATCAGGAACTGGCACAGGCACCCAACACAGTGAAATGACATCCGTGTTCTATGTAACCTACGTTTTTACTCCACATCGTTTTACTCTACGACAAATCGTTATTTGGTGATAGCGAGGAAAATTCAAGCTTGGTTAACTTTTTTCCGGTGACGATAACTGATAAGTTATGCCGAAGACCGGCTCGCATAACATGCTTTGGGACAGGTTATAATGCAGATTACCACAGATCAACACGTGTAAAAGCACTACCTACTAACCAGTCAATTCTCTGGGGAATGGCATCACCCTACCAAGAGTGGGAGAGAGGGGGTATCTTATGAACTGTTTAGAGACAAACCCTTTCCCTGGTGGGTACATGGATTATTCTCAGCGGGGGAATGGCTTCTGTGTCAGCTTCCTGGCGACATATCAATTGAATGACGAAGATTGATGTTTAAAACATGTTTATGTTTTCATCAGAGTTCTTTATTTGCTCCTTTGCATCTGAAATAATAAGGCTAAAATTATGATATACGCCATAATAATCCGCCTCTTATTGACTACCAATTTATAGATAGACCTAATCTTAATCCCATTGTTGAGATTTACAAAAATATCCAGTGGAAATCCAGAGGAAATCTTGACGATAACTGCTACATTTTGTAAACAGATCAAATGACTGACGTTCTAGCCGTCTACCTCCAGTCGATGCTGTCTATTTAGTGCAGAAATAACCATGTCGCCATGGTTGAGAAAAGCGTCACGATTATTATTATTACTTTCGCATGGGGTCACAGTTCTCCATATATTCAACTGTACATTTAAACGCAGAGCTAAAAGTGCCTCAATTCTTGCCTGTAAGCAGACTATGCTGTACACTAGATATATATTCTTCATTTTGTAGACACTCCTGCAATTGTTTGATTGAAGTTAAAGTTAAAATGCGTTTGGTGTTATGGTGAACCGCTGAAGTCACGAACTGGAGTCGAGAGGGAAAGTTGTGCTTGCGGGCAGAAAAGGGGGCGTCTTGTGGCCCCGCCCACTCCTGGACCAGGTGACAGCTGGTCCTGAAGGCTGGTCCGGGCTGCAGCACGCAGCAGCACTAGTTTTAATAGATGGTAACGGTAGCACACGCTGTTCTCTGTCTAAAACCGTGCCATGCACACTTACTTCACTACTTCTACTATTGTATTAGCTAGACAGCTTTAGCTTCGTCTCCCCGACCAGCCAGGGCTTTTTCCTGCTGGCTGCGTTAGATAGACATCGTTAGCTTCTTGCTACCCGTCAGGGACATAACGAAATCAGGGATAAATCGACGTCGTCAACATGTCCGACCCCACAGTGGATGCCAAGTTGGAGTCCAAACAGGCCAGCAAAGAGGCGAAAGAGAGCGAAAACGTGGCGGAGAAGTATTCGGCCATGACTGTGAGCAAGAACAGCGAGATGACCATGGGCGAGCTGTCGTCCGCGCTGAGCGCCGTCCCGACGCACAAGCCCGTTAAGAAGGTAAGAAGACGTCCATAAACAGAATCCATCCGACCGATCTGTACACGCATATTTTTGACGACGGAAATACGTGAGTTATGTAGACGAGAATAACACAGCCTGGTCAGGGGGCATCACTCAGCGCAACGTGGGATCTTGAGATTAATCTTGTTTACAGTGAGTGGAATATGAGTGATTATGTTTAGCATACGCAATATTCCTGTCCGCCGATTTTACGTTTCTGAAGAGGCTATGAGGAAAATAAATGGAATTGTAATATATTTCTAGTCCATTAACCTGTCAACATCTGCCCTGCTACTGGCGACGACTTCCCTGCAACTCCAACCTGTTCTTACTATTTCCTATTTCTTACTGGATTTGTGTAAATGTAACATTTTCAATAGACGTGAATTGCACGAGGGTTGTACTTGGGTAAAATTAAAATAATGCATTGTATTTCATCATATTATTGAATAGTCTGTCTACTTTTGATACTTTTGCCTTTCAGTAAACCAAATGTACTCAACCATAACTACTATTGATTTGCATATGAAACATTACCAGTACTACAGAATCGTTGGTCCTGGAGACAGATTAAACAATCAGAGCCCCCCTCTCACAGAGTTGGCTTGAAACCATCACTTTTTACAGTCTTCTGGGCCTTCTGTGCAACTCAAGTTACCCCCTCTCTTCTTTATCCACCACATAATAATTATAATAATTATAATAATTATAATATAATTACCGGACGGACAACCCCCCGTCTTTATTGTCGCGGTTAACACCATTTATGTCCATTTATGCACTTATGTGCATATACATGCACATAAGTGCATGTATAAGCAAAAGTATTTAAGGCACACCGAATATCCTATGCAACAGAATCTCCTGAACAGGGTTAGGGTTGGTTGAAATTCTAAGGTTAACCTTACCTAAGTAGGTACGTGGGGAATGAATGTCACTGGTTTTGTTGTGCCTACAAGTTGGCTCTGCTTCCACATACCTTTATGTTTTTGAAATGTGTGCAATGTGCTCAAGGAAGTGTTGAACACAATGGGTTACTTTTCAAGGAAGAAGGAAGTGCTGTTTTCTGGAGAATGGAAGGTGTCCTCTGATATTTAACTGAGATAATAAACCTACACATTTTCTTTCATATTCTGAAAGTCTACTAAGATTTATATGGGAATTGCATTGGCCTTGTCGTGGTAACATTTGCTAACATGTAATTGTTCCTGGGTAAGTGTAGGATGGTAAATAAGGTGGCGCATTGCTCATCTTGTTTTTACAGTTTTTTTCTCTGAACGTGATTTATTACAGAACTGTTTTGTCCTGAAATGATGATAGAGTTAGAGTTATGATAGTTATTTTCATGCAAAGCATTAAATCAGACTCTTGGGCTCCCTGCCTTTACCCATTCCAACACAGTGTCCGTCCGTAGACACATTTTATCGTCTGAAATATTATTATTCAGGACATGGAAGAAACGGGGTAATGGATCCAACCGAACAGATACGCTGCTAATGAACACAGATGGGCTCTTCATAAAGACTGCATCAAAATGTCATGGCTGCTTCTGTTCACCAAAGATGGTATTTCTGTCATGACGGTGCAGAGTGTGTGTCTCACTCTGAGATTGCCCTCGCTGTGACCGGGGCAGGGGGAAAAGAGGCATTGTGATGACCTCACTTTTGATTATATGCCGTCACATGGTCTAAATGGAGACGGCAAGCCCGAGCCATGACCTTGGATCAGACGTGATGGCTTTGGATCAGAAGTACCTTTGCCTGTGCTCGGCTAAATACAGCTCCTCGCTGAGGTTTGATTCTCATTCCTCTTCTTGGCCTCTGCCAGTGTGGGTTGGGGAACACGCTAACGCTGCATAGGTCCTGCTTAGGAGATTATAATGCGTTGCATAGTGCCCG
Organism: Malacocephalus occidentalis; assembly: GCA_900312585.1. Lineage (NCBI taxonomy): Eukaryota > Metazoa > Chordata > Actinopteri > Gadiformes > Macrouridae > Malacocephalus > Malacocephalus occidentalis. Next base: position 12,879 of record OMOU01086194.1, read on the forward strand.
ATTTTCTTCCTTTTTGTGCAGGTGGGGATCATGTATTTGGGTGGACTTACCGCTTGGTCTTCATATATATTAACTGTGCTAACGTTCGTCAGTATAAATAAGCACGTGAAACTGTTGTGTGTCCAGGGTTCCAGTTTCAGACTATGAACCGATGACAGTGTGGCGTTCATTGTGGAAGGAATACTACTTAAGATGTAGTAGGCCTATTTATCTTGACCCCCTCAATGTCAGATTAGAAAGTGGCAGGCTATCCCAGAATACGTTTTGGCCCTACTGTTTTACTAAAAGATATAAAGACGCCTGAAATGGTATTCATTATGAAGGTTTAGAGTGAAATGCTGCCATTCTGAAATTGAAAATTGGTTTATTTCCCTGACACTAGTAACAATGATCTGTTTATATGTGAGAGCAACAGGCTACTCTCATTTTACTGCTACTCAGCGAAATGTAAATGCTTGCCTAGTGGCTTGACCTGTATATATCGCCTACCTTATGCGACTCTTTGCCTATCAGGGACTATTTATTAAGTCTTGTTTACTTACAGGATTTTGTGAATAGCCTGTTGGGGATTATGACCCAATAGCATAGAGTAGTGGGTCACGGCAGTGCTCCCGTGTATCTCAACACAGGGGTTGACGTTGCGCAATTCTAAAAGCTAATCCACTTGCCAGTCTATTAATACCAACCTATGGCTTAAGAAAACAAAGTTAAACTGCCCAACATTTGGTGGTTTGAAAGGAATTGGGGTGAGTGGGAGGGGCTTTGGATGCCAGCATCATAGCACCAATGCTACGGTTGTGTGTGTGTGTGTGTTTTAAGAATCAGAAATGGCTAACGCACGCAGAATCAAAATGAGGAATAGTCAAACTTCCTGCTAGAAGTAGAACACGATGCTGTTGCACACTGCACTCCGCCCAGCATGGAGCAATGCAGTCAAAGATGGCTTTCGGCCAAGTTGACCCTTCTTTGTCCCAGCGTGCAATCATGGGACTACCATGAATTAATGGTATTTGTCACATTCATTCAAGTTGGAAGAATGCTCTTCAGCGTTCATGTGTGCTGAAGGCTGCTTCATTGCCAACAGTAAAACCCCTTATTTCTTTGCTCTGTCCCGGAACTGCCGGCTACACTGGGCACAAAACAAAACAAAAAAGTAAGTAAGTAAACACCAGTATAGCTGCATGCACGGTGCTTTATATGTAACCTATTAACCTCCCCGCATCCACCAGCAAATCCAGTTTGTGGAGGACAAGCAGGAGTTCAGCCGGTTCCCCACCAAGACCGGACGCCGCTCCCTGTCCCGATCCATCTCTCAGTCCTCCACCGACAGCTACAGCTCTGGTAAAGAGGAGGCTGCGTGCAGACGCCATCACTAATGAGTATAGAAGATGTTCTAGATGTGGTTTTCCTTTGGTGTTGTATGGTGCATTCGTTTGAGTGCCATCTACAAATTATTTGAGTGTCTTCACGGTGAGAGGCTGTGGCACCTCAGCCTCCATACTGTACATACCTCAATGTATATCTCTGCCTATACTGCCTATAATCAATAGCGCACACTATTTATTTATTTATTTATTTATTTATTTAGTTATTTATTTAGTTAGTTAGTTAGTTAGTTAGTTAGTTAGTTAGTTAGTTAGTTAGTTAGTCATTTAACCCCTCTACTGTCGCACTTTTGCTACTACTTTTGCACTTCTGGTTGGATGCTAACTGCATTTCCTTTCTGTGCATGGGTACTCTGTGCAATGACAATAAAGTTGAATCTAATCTAATCTAAAAAAAAGTTTGAGGTGTAGGATTTTTCTCTCTGTCATCACGTTTAATAAATGCTTAATATCAGCAAATATCGGATGTGTTATTACTAGAAACACAAAGGCATCCGACATCATTTTAGAAGTGTCTGGGTATGCAGGAATGATTTGTCTCATAATGTACAGTATTCCCATGGCCTGGGAGAGGAGAGATGCCAGGGATAAACGAATGGCTTATTTTAAACTCTGAAGAGTTTTGCTAAATATTACTATCAAGCCATAGCCACATTTATTTGGTTGCATCAACACACCGCATTCAGTCGCTTAAAAAGTAATGAAATGCTGTCCATAGACGTGGTCCGTCCTCTTAATTCTGCCTCCCACACAGACAGCTCCGACGATGAGACGTCTCCACGGGACAAGACGCAGGTCAACTCCAGGGGCAGCACCGACTTCTGCGTCAAGAACATCAAGCAAGCAGAGTTTGGCCGACGGGAAATCGAGATTGCTGTACAAGGTGAAATCCTGAGCCTGGGCAGGTCCAACGGTACAGGACTTGTTGTTTATGTCGTGTGGGGTGTGTTCCTGTTTGTGAGCATTGAGTTGACCACATGGTCATGCTGCCTCATGAAACTAATATTCATTTCCAGGTTGAATTGGAGGCCTCGTGGCCACTGAACAGAACCTGTTTTCTGATTTCCTCTTTCAGATATGTCAGCGCTTATATCCCTCAGGAAGCGGGCACAAGGCGAGAAACCGCTGGCAGGTGCCAAAATCGTGGGCTGCACCCACATCACTGCCCAGACTGCAGTGAGTCTCCATATTTAGTTATCAAGCAGATCCAAAGCCTCTTGCATTGAATGCAGATGCACGCCATTATGGGGTCTGCAGTGGGGACATTAGTAAGCACCACTACCTCTGTGCTTACTAATTCAATTTGTGGAAAGAATGTTTTAATTGCCAATCTTTAACACAATCATGGACTCATGGAATCATAATCCTCTTTGCTGTCCCACAGCCAAAGCATATCTTAACTGGGATAATCGACTGTAAAGCTCTGAGGTTGTTTTGTAGAGCCAATAACGCAAGGATCAAGTCTATGTATGTTTTGTCTCCTTTTATTTGTCATTGTGACAAAATGACATCCGGGTCTTAAACCGGTTTAGTTTGAACCTTAGCCTAATGGTCAGGATGTGGTGAAGCCGTGGTGTGACAATTACAGTGTGAATGCACCCGTGTGTTTTTAACGCTCTTTAATTATTATGGATTGCACCTAAAACTTTTGCCTGTGTGTGTGTGCCAGGTGCTGATTGAGACTCTGGTGTCTCTGGGTGCTCAGTGCCGCTGGACGGCGTGTAACATATACTCCACGCAGAATGAGGTGGCGGCTGCCCTGTCAGAGAGGGGTGAGTAACCGTAGACCTGCACGAGGGGGGGAGGGGACTCTGGTATCTAAAGGACATTGTCTTGTGGTGACCCTGGATGGTTGAAATGGTGGTGGTGATCCTAAGTTACACTGTACATTCAGTACATTGTGGTGGATGGCTCAAATGTGCTCATGGACAAATGTGTCTTTTGTGTAATGGATCTCACATTGCTGGACTCAATGTTTTCTTTTAGAGTGTGCGCGCGTGTGCGTGTGCGCGCGTGTGCGTGTGTGTGTGAAAACCAAGGATACAGGTGTGTAATGTCAAATCAAATCTTATTTCCCGTAAAGCGACAATGGAACCACGCAATACTTGTGCTTTAGTGGAAAACTAAATCACAGTTCTTTTATCCGTGGTTGCCAGGTGACTGAGCAGTATATTCGTCTCCACAATGGAGCCTTCTGTGGCTGCCAACCTGAGAGGCTCACAGAGGCAGTGAACCCTGAGGTTCACTGCCCGGTGATGGGACAAAGCTTGGCTTTTTCCCCTTAAGTTTCAGACTTTTTTCCTGCAATGAAGTCTGCCATGAGTTGGCCATACAGTCTGGAAACCGCGATAAATACAGGATGTTTTGTACCCATTGTTGCTGCAAGGTGGAGACAACAACAAAGCACTTCAAAACGTACGGTTCTGATGATACACGATCGAGTCATTCAGTCACCACTTTAAGTGCACGGATTTAGTGCCTGCTACTCAAAAATGTATGTGTTTTTGTGGGGTTTTTTTTGTGTGTGTGGTTAGATTTGGTAATGTTACTTCCCCCTCCTGTGTTGCCCAGGTGTGCCAGTGTTTGCCTGGAAGGGAGAGTCTGAAGATGACTTCTGGTGGTGTATTGACCAGTGTGTCAACACAGAGGGCTGGCAGCCCAACATGGTACACAGTAAACCTTCCTTCTCTTCATATTGCGCCTTCAAGGGATTACGATACCTTGTCGTTATTGACACATTGGTCCCCGTTGCCAACCCCTCGCTTGCCTTAGATACTTGACGACGGAGGAGATTTGACCCATTGGGTGTATAAGAGGTACCCCAACGTGTTCAAGAAGATCAGGGGCATTGTAGAGGAAAGCGTCACGGGGGTTCACAGGCAAGTTCTTTATTCTCTTCTTTTGCGGTTTATTCTCGATACACGAATGCATATCGACTACTTAAACCGTTAATCCCGACCTTTGCTTAGGTTGTACCAATTGTCTAAAGCTGGCAAGCTGTGTGTACCGGCGATGAATGTGAACGATTCTGTCACAAAGCAGAAGTTTGACAACCTATACTGCTGCAGGGAGTCCATCCTGGATGGGTGAGTGTACTTGGGTTATAGTCATTCGGTCATTTGGTAAAACGCTTTTAATGTGGCAATGAATGTCAACACAGAGCTGCCATTTAGCTGCAGTTTAAATAACAATGAACATTCACTGGTTTAATCATTGATGTGGTCATCCATTGCTTTTGACTGTTACATTCTATCATGCGGTTGTCTTGCAAATGGGAATTGGCTGACGTACACTACATAATAACTTGCCAATCCTACTGTTTGGTATGTTGAAAATGTATGATGTAAACATCTTATGTAATCAAGACCAACACAACTTTACATCAGTGTCTACAAAAATGTACCATTTGGTACTGCTCCGCTGTGTAATTGTCCAACGAGACGCTTCAATAGCTCAGCAGCACTACAGGATCAGAAATGTCCTCCTTATCAATACATTTTATCTTCCAATACCAAGGTCACGGGCAGCTGTTAGAGGATTACACATTGTTGACGGTAAACAGACATCAACGGTAAACAGCTGACCGAAATCCTGCTCCTGGATCTACCCACAATTCACCAGCGTCCTCTCAATAATACCAAAAGTCAGGAAGTGGTTGATGGTATGAGGCAACGTAATGGAGACGACTTTGTATTTGATTCTTTATTTATTTATCATGTCTCCAGCCTCAAGAGAACCACAGATGTCATGTTTGGAGGAAAGCAGGTGGTTGTGTGTGGCTACGGAGAGGTGAGATGATGACACTGTCGTACACAAAGTTTTGTGAAACCTAACGGTGTATTACTATCATTGTGCTAATTGATTAAAGTAGCATTACAGTACAGTAGGTAAAAGTGTTTTGTTGGCGTGGCGGTCTGTGTTTTCAGGTTGGGAAGGGTTGCTGTGCAGCACTCAAGGCCCTGGGGAGCATTGTCTACGTGACGGAGATCGACCCCATCTGTGCCCTGCAGGGCTGGTGAGTGTCGGCTAACGTTAAAACCTTCTTTTCTTGGCACATGGCCGCAGTGTTCCCCAGAGTCAACCATCTAGATTGACTAGTTGGCACAGCGTTAAAGGTACAGGCGCCTGAAATCAGCGGGCTCACTCCAGGAGAGCGAGGACATGGGCAGATCTGAACTTTCTGAACCTGGAAAAGGTCCGCCTGTCTAAAG
>OMOU01086415.1:3313-21439 GCA_900312585.1 Malacocephalus occidentalis
GGGGGGGGGGGGAAATACCTCTGCATCGATCACACACACAGACGGACACACAGCAGCCCTGTCCACGTCACATCGCGACGGGCTCCCTCCAGCAACAGCAATACAACATCTTCACACACGCACACACATCTATAGGATAACACACAACTATTGAGACCCAGTGGTACCAATGGTGCGTGAGGTTAAGGTTAGCTTACTAGCGGATCCGTCACGAACCACCACCACCATCATCATCAACTACTAGGGGAAACTTTATGTCGCTCACCTACCAGCTCGCTTTACATCGTGTACGCGCCACGGCATCCAATATGGTTCATCGTCCTCGGCCACACCACCGCACGACGACAACACCAGGAAAAAAATGGTGAAAAGATAACGTTGAATTGTTGATTATAAATAGTCATGATACACCCTCCCCCCGCCACACACCGACTTAGACGCTAAGTCCAACCCCCAGGAAATACGTCACTACCGCGATGGAGGAATTGCAACGCCTACTTATCGACAGGCTTGTCACCTACACTGTAACAGCGCCGCCTTGTGTCAGAACACAGCATCACACACATGGAGGTGACATTGTTTTATAGGTGGGGTTTTTTTCAGTGTCTGACAGACTGCAGACTGCAGCCTGGTTTATGCTGAGGAGTCACTGTCAAATGTCAATCATGTGAACCAAGCTACCTTCTTTACACATGTAGTTCACAAACCGTTCAATAATACCCTTTCATTTACTATCCAACTGCAATATCTTTGTGCTGTCTATTTTTGTCAGCAGCATTAGTCATCAAGGGCACCATGCTGTTTAACCATCAAACTACTATTTCAATATCTGCAGTATATTTTTAAGAAACTGGCAAGAATACATAATAGCAAAGAATTCATAAAAGTAATTGAATAAATGTGAATTAAAAAAACAAATAGGTAGGACACTGTTCAAAACAAAATCTTTATTTAAATTACAAATGTGACAATAATATATAGAGTTGAGGGAGAAATAAATACAAATGTTGCTTGAGGGAGTTACACTATTTGCCATAACAAAAACCATATAGCCAAGAAATAACTGGTGAGCTTGTCTGTTGACAAAGTTGCTGGAGCCCCATTTCTTCCTGTGGATACAGAAAGCACATGCATCATCAATGACTTAAAAACAACAGCAACCTTAAGCATGTGATGGACAAGTATGGCATTGATCAGCCCCCAAAACGGTCGAAACGTGGCCAAAAGGTGTTTTTTCATCGAGTGAGTCATGGGCCCGCGCCTCTCACCTCTCATTTCCAGCAGCACGTCTCCTTCGTACTGGGCCAGACCCAGGGCATGCCGCTGCCTGCTGTCCAGCTCGGCCCACTGCTCTCTGGTGACGGCCCACGCCTGCTCCACGCTCAGCCAGGACAGCTGAGTGGCACTGAACACCACCTGGCGCAACACGCCAATACCAATGTAACATTTTGTTATGTATATATGTATTCTGGGTTGGCCATTTTGATAAGTATATATGTATTCTGGAGTTGGCCATTTTGATATGGATATGCTGCTGATATACAAGTGACATAAGCATACGCATTTATTTGAATGATAATGATGATATGATGATTATATGTAAACTAGCTTTAATAAAAAACCCGGTCTTACTGCCATCTTTCTGGGTGGGATTAAGGGAATAGCCACAGGCGTGAGACCTTCCAGCTGCTCTCGCACCAGGGATGACAGAACCATGTCCTGCAGCCCCGCTGACCAATCAGAAAGACAATAACGACATAATCAATAACCCATCAGGACAAAACCATGTAGCCAACGCACTGTGATGTGGACGTAAGAGGTCACGTGAGGCTCATTCCTGTTGTCCACGACCTTACCTGCTAACGTGCCGATCTCTGTGAACACCTCCGGTCCCCAGCCGCTGACCATCCCAAACGCCTCAGGCCTGGACAGCCGGCCCGTGAGCGCCTCCAGCTGGTCGTCTGAGCAGGGCAGAGCAACCTCCCGCAGGAACGGGCAGGCAATGCTGCCGGGTTGTGGCAAGAGTGTCAGATGGACATATGTTACGTTTTGTTTGATTTGAGGGTTTTTTTTGTGGCATGAATGCAGTTTTTTCCCCACTGATAACATGAGCAATTACAATCAGTGATCATGAGCTTCCTCCCACTGAGGTAGTTTAGGACTTTGTTAATTTGGCACTGCAAATCTCACACCTGCTAATTAGCGTGAGTGATCAATGAGGATTCAGTGTTGAATAATTCACCAGCACAGAAGGCTTTTAATTACCCATGGCCCCCAGTGGCAGATGTCGCAAATACATTCCAGAAACAACCTTGTGTTTCAAGGATAATTTAGATCATCGATTCTACAAAGCAGAAGCATTTTAGGGTTGAGGAAATTCACGAACCTCAAGTTGTAGGAGTCTATTCGTTTGATCTCGGCGGGATACAAACCGCAGATCAGGTGTCCGAGCATTGCCAGATCTAACGGCGATAACTGTTCCACTTTTAACTTGCGTTTCCGCATGACGCTCAGCATGACTGCTCTCATCTGCCAGGACAAGACTCATATTTAATAAAGGATAACTTCAGGACATTTCAACCTGGACCCTATTTTCCCATAATTGAAGTCTAAGACGAATTGGTCCAGTACTGCGCATAAGCGCTTCAGCCATCTGCCACAAACCGTACATCCTCTAAGTGTTTGTTTTTGCCACCGACTGGCTCAGATTGCCTCTTCCCCATTGTTGGCACCCCTCCCTCACTTGTGGTTTCCACCGTTTTCTTCCTGCAACAACTCAATTATAGAGATCTCTGTTGGAATGCTTTGAATAATGTTGCCAGACACAAGACTCTGAGTCAGTGGAAAAAACAACCACTTTTAGAGGACACACACGGATGGGGCGCAATTGCCCCACAGGTTTACATTGCAGATGTTGTCACAGCTAACGAGTAAAACTCTCTCGTCGATGCTCGACCAATTTCAAAAACCTCTTAGCCCCAAAGTGATGGGAAAATCCAGTCCAGGTTGAAAAATCGCAAAGCTATCCTGTCATGCCGACACTGCATTTCATAATCCCCTCACCTTCTTAGGAGTCCAGGCTGCCAGCGTGCCAAGCTGTTCCAGGACCACTGGGTCGGTGAGGTTGGCCTCTTGTAGCTCTCGCTCTCCCATTTCAGTCACCACAGAACCCAAGAGCAGAACCTGCTCTGGGCTCATGTCTCTCACTGGACCGTAGATCTGGGAATTATAAGTGGTGTGGTTCACTCTAAACATTGAGGTTCACTATGTGTGTGAATGTGTGTATGCGTGTGTGTTTGTGGGCTACAGATGACAATGTGATGACAGCGCCATGATGTGTGGCCAGATATCGATTGCGCCTGCCTGGCCAAGGAATTAGAGTCAAACACTGCACTAGGTCGGGTCTGGTGAGTCCATCCACAAGGGCTTAAAGATCTATGGATCTGTCAATATATTTGTCATCTTAACAAGTGTAAACAACGTCAAACCAATACTTTGTTGCAAGAACATTATATGGTTTGAAAATTTAAAAAAACAATGGTTAGTTTGAAATGTGTCGTCCCTGTAGGGCTGAACTGAATGAGCTGAGAGTGGACCGACCTGCCTGTATTTTAACCAGAGCGAGCGCCGCTGCTCAGGGCTCATGGACCTGTCCTGGCCAATCACATCCACGCACAGTCTTAGCTCCTCCTGTGGCATACGGCTCAGCTGATTGGCTGTCCAGGCGGAGGGAATTGTCCCTCTGATGTCGGCACAGTTTGGAACCGGTACTGGGGGGAATATGAGCCACGTATAGACACGCGCATGGGTTAATTAAGTGCTGTGGGGAACACTACAGGAGTTCAGTTAGTCATTGAGCAGATGCTTTTAAAGCGACCAACAGTTGCTTTACATGGAGAAAGTTACGCCAAGGCTGAAGACAATGGGGTTCAAACTGGAAACAGCCTAAACACCAGGAGAACCTTGTCTGACTTGTATAGCTACCCATAGTTTATATATGAATTATTGAGCATTAAATTCACAGTTAAAGCACCTTTTGCTCTTCTGTTCCGGGGCTTGACAATCCCTCGCAGAAGGCTGTCAGTGAGTTCAGTCTGTTTGCTGTCCTCCAGACACAGGGACACGCAGGCCTGCCCCACCTCGCTCTCCTCCCAGAGTTTCTGCTCCACCAGCACCAGCTCCACCGTGTCCCTGTTCAACACAGACTGACCGGGAGGACAGCAGCAGCAAACCAGCAGTAAGCATGTTGGGAGCATGTATCTACAAGAACAACCTAGTTTAGCTAAAACATTTCTTTTTTTGAACTACGCGCATGCAAGGAGAAATAAATGTGTGCATATGTGTGTGTGTGAGTATGTGGGTGTATGTGTGCATGTATTTGAGTGTGTATATTTGTGTGTATGTCTGTGTGTCTGTGTGCATGTGTGTGTGTGTGTGTATGCATGCATGCATATGTGTGTGTGTGCATGCATGTGCATGCCTGCATATGTGTGTGTGTGTGTGTGTGTGTGTGCATGCACGTGCATGCCTGCATATGTGTGTGTGTGTGTGTGCATGCACGTGTGTGTGTGTGTGCATGCATGCATGCATATGTGTGTGCAGGTGTGTTCCTCACCAGGGGAATAGAATTGATCTGCTTGGCTGAGAGGCTGAACACCAGCCTGCCTAAATGTTCCACGTCCTCTACCTCCCACTTGGATGGATTCCTAGAAAACACATACACACCCATACACAGTCCTTCATGCATCATTTATCATAGTTATGACTGTTTGTTATCGACCAATATGTTGGCGTTCCTGTCCTCTGACAACAATAAAAACAATCATCAATCTGCAAACAAAATCATTGCATATTTCTGGAACATCTCGAATACAAGATGATTTATCTGAAGAGATGTTCCTTTCAATAAGCGTCTATAAACTTGTCAAATGTGTTTCCTACAGTACAGTGTTTGCAGCAAGATGCAGGTAGAATGCAAATGGAACAGATGACATAATGACAATAATAAAATCCAGATAATATATGTGTTGGTACCCCAGAAAACAGGCCGTTAATTGCCAGGTGACCCACAGTTGTTGTTTTTTTTTTTGCCATATTTCGGATCCTACAATAAAACCCCAGAGAGCCATGTCCCCGTACCCCAGCAGAGTCCTCTCGGTCAGCAGGCTGCTGAGCTCCCTCAGGGTCTCCGCGGGCAGGCAGTAGCCTCTCAAGTCGTCCAGCCGCACCGTGAAGTCCTGCCTGTCCACCAGGGCCAGGGTCCCGCTCTCCAGGAACGGGACCAAGGGGCCCAGCATGTCCAGAGTGGCCCCCTCGATCTCCCCCTCGGACATTGACTTGAAGGAACCCTATCGCAGAACCACAAACCACAGACCTACTGCAAGGACAAGTCGTGCATAACTTCACATAACTCATAATAATACTCATAATAACTCATAGCATCATATATTATAGATATGTGTGTCCTTGTTATCTGAACACAACTCATTAGAGTCCTAAATGATGCTCCTGATGTATAATAAAGAATACTAATGTAAAGTAATTAATACATTATTCATTAACCATACATTATTAATTAGTTAACTATACATAGTTCATTAAGGTATAACATTGCATCCTTTCACTCTATAGTATCACATAGCCACTATTATTAGAGGTTTTGACCCTTAATAACAATTCATATATTTGTTTTTGTTGTGTCACCCATCCCATACAATCAACATCAAACTGAATCCCAATAGCGCTGTAATATCTTCTTATCTTTTTTTACCAGGACAGCCATGGCCCGCTCTGCTAAATGCATCTGCTTATAGCGTGGCAGCTTCAGGAAGTCTGGGAAGTGCCTCTTGATGTGAACCAGGATGGTTGTCAGCGATGTGTTGGAGAGCCTCTCTGTCATCGTAACTCTAGAACAAAGGTTGTGAGCTCATCGGATGAAAGGCCTCATCGATCCGAATTGTGTGATCAATCAATTATGCATAAATAATAACCGATGGATGGTGAATCTGTATACAATATAATGTATGCGCATCCTTACGGTAATCCTGCAGCAAACCAAGGGTTGAGATCATCCAGGGTGATTTCCGGGTGGATCCTCAGTTCTTCCACAATACATTTCCGCTGGTTGGGAAATATATACACACACATGAACGTTTAGATTAATTATGAAAATATATTCATATTATTATGTCATATTGAGCTAAACAGATTGCTCAGCATTGATTCTGTGATGTTTATGGGTTTTTTACTGTTTTTTACTCACCAGAGCAGGTCTTATAATTCCAGGAAGATCACTGACCAATTGAACTAACTTTGAAAAATCTGTGTCATTGGTCCAAAGCCTAATCCAATCACAGCTCATTCCACTGGTCATGTGACCCAGATCCCTACAACCAAAAAGATAGATTTTGATGTCTACAATGATCACAAAATGGTCTTGTATTGAAAAAAGTCTTTGCATTGAACAGGCTATCAAAAGGTAATTCATCTTACTGAACATATTCTTTGGTGATGTTTTTAACTTCTTGGATCTTCTTGAACAGAAGTTGGGCCTATTGAAGAAATACAAACATAAATATGTTATTACCATCATAATTAACAAATAAAGGTAATTCCGTAATTGTGACAGCATCAACTCTAGTATAGGCTACAGGGATTCAGATTGCATGTCATCTCATCCTAAAAATGTCTAGGTCATTTATAAATATTCCGACTTCAGAACAATTGAAGACCTACAAGTTGTACTTATAACATTCATGATTATTAAAAAATGCCACACTATCATACATTAAAGTTAACTAGAATAATGTCATGAACATGAAGAAAACCAAACTAATTATCTTCTTACCAACCATAGTGAATACAAATGTAAGACAAATGTAAGGAAATAATGAGGAAAAACTCTATTTATTCATAGTGATCAATATGAAAGTGACTCATGGCGGTATTCTGTTCCAGTCCTGGGAAAAAGCCCTGGCTGTGACAAAATGTCTTTGAAGTGGCTATTACTAATTCATAGTGACCCGTGGGACTATATTGTACGACATCCAAACTAATTAGCCCGATGGGTGACTGACACGTGCAGAGGCGTATTCATATCCTCCACGTCTCGTTTGAAGCATATCCAATGTGCTCCAGATTACTGGGACCCTGGACCTCTGCTCGCACCTCCTGGTCCCTACATGCCGTTCGCGACCCCATTGTATCATGCCCATGTCCTGTTTGGAGCGGCACAAAGAGGCCGTCAGAGCTGACCGCGCACCTGCTGTGGAAACCAGTGGACGTCTCTGTACGGGCGGAGGTCTTTCAGGAGCGCTGTGCCGTCCACCGCCTCCATCAGCCTCCTGAGGGGCACAAAGGGCAGGAGACAATGTGCCCGCAGCGAGGCGTTCCTCCCCCCTCCGCCTTGAAGCACCTGTTGGTAGACAAACGGGAAAAACAAAAACAAAGAACCCACAAGGAGGGAAAGCAGACAGGAGACATATAGGGCGGGTATATGCTGTGTTTTGTGTGGGGGAAATGTTTTGAGAAGATTCTAAAGGGAGTGATTGCCTCTTCTATGTGTTTGACTAGCCATGTGGGTTGATTAGCCATCCATTCAGATGAAACCAGTACAGACGTGGCAACGCATTGTCATATTGTTGGGCTGCGTTACCTCCTGCAGTGCAGTGTAAACCATAGCCCTTTGGCCCGGTCTCAGCTCAGACACAATGCTGCTCCAACACTCGCAAGGACCACCAACGCTGATCTGGGACCAGTGCAGGTTCTTCAGCACCGTGAGGGACAGACCGGGGTGCAGGGGCTTCAGCCGGCACAGAGTCTCCATAGTGAGCTGGCACACACAGAAACAAACACGCACACACACACACACACACACACACGTTAACCAGCATGTGCCTGTGTTAATAGAGATCCCTCCTTCCAGGGACGGTTCAGAGTACAATGGGTGTCAGACATAGGGGCATAAAAAGGGGTAACAAAACATTACAATTACAAGCAACAAAGTACACGATGAATAGATTAGCAATGGGTCCTTACATTTGTGTCCTTTGAGATTTTCAACAACAGTTGGGAAGCCTAAAGAAGGTGTAGAACACGGGTTAAGGGGTTAATGTGATAAAAGCAAAGCCGTCACAGCAGTGGTGTGGTTCTATGCACGTATAGTTTCATATCGTTGTACAGTTTTTAAGGCATATGGGTTTGATCAAAGGCACTCGTGACCTGAGCCGGCGAGTAACTCGGTAGTCCTGGTGCTGTCAGGAGATCCAGCAGCTGCTTTGTGGAGAGTGACTGCAGGAAGGAGGCTCCGAGCTGGGGCAGCAGGCCGCTGAGGGCTGACAGCTCCGCGGGGGACATGCTGCTGGCGTCTAGTGCTTCAACGACTGGGAGCAACCACGTGGATAGCTAACCCGACACACACACACACACACACACACACACACACACACAGACACGCATATACACACACACACACAGAGACCCATACACACACACACACACACACACACACACACACGCATATTGGGAGCCACGCATGCACACACACACACGCACGCACACACACACACACACACACACATTGAGAGTCACACATTCACGCACGCACACATTCACACACATACACACACACACATTGAGAGCCAAACATGCAGGCACGCACACCCACACGCACGCGCACACACACACACACACAAACACAGACATACACACAGTTGCACACACAAGAACACAGTTCACAGGAACACAGGAACTTTTTGTAAGTCACTTTGGATACTAGCGTCTGCCAAATGACCTAAAAGTGTTACTTGCGTAGAACAGTTAAGTGAACAGCGTGAACTGAGTTAACAGAAGGGCATCACTAACGGATACAGGCAGCGTCCTGAAACGTACCCGGCCAGTGGGACTGACGTGGCCCTCGGACACACATTGAGCCAGCTGCTGCCAGAGGCCATGAGACTGGGGCCTTGAGTGCAGATAGGGCCCCAGGAGGTCGGCCGGGTCCAGGTAGCAGGCTAGCACTCCGAGCCTGTCACATAAAGGTAGGTGCTCGGCAGGGCTCTGTGATGCTATAATACACAGCTGAGATTATGTGGATGAAGCACAGAGGAGGAGACGTACCTCTGTATGTTGTCCCCGGTGAGGTTCTTCCGGCGGTTGAGGAGCGTCCGTAGAACATGGCGTCCCCTTGTGCCGTCCAAGCTGCTGTTGGCCAACAGCTCCACCAAAGGGGTCAGCTGGGGGGGGAGGAACACCCCACCGCCATTTTGGTCAGACCAGATCACACGACGCACAACATAACACGCAGGTATTCGACACTCAGGTGTTACATCCGCAAAGGTTGAAGGAAAACAATGCAAACAAAAGATATACATACATGTTGGTCAACTACATGATGATCCACCCAGTATCACACATGATTCATGAGCCCACTGACCTGCTGAGAGGTGAGCTGCTGAAAGCGGCTGACGGGGAGGTACGGCAGCAGTGGCAGCATGGAGCTGAGGAAGTACGGCGGCCATGTTGGAACATCACCCACTACACTGGACTGCAGCAGTCTCTTGACGAAGGCCTGTTTCTGGGGCAACTTCATCTCAGAGCTGTGATCACGAATGGCCATCAACCTTCATAACAATAATAAGTCACAGGCTGTCAGAATCTTCTGAAACCCTAAATAATATTATATAGAGAGAGATTTTTAAAAAATGCAAGGTTTCATAACTCACACGCTGTCATTGACGATGAGCGAGGCCGGGAAGGTCAGAATGTCGGAGACGGACATGAAAGGAATAAACTGAGACAGGTCCACAAAGAGTTCCGGAGTCACCCGGGGGAACTTATGAATGAAGGCAGCTGTCATGGTTTCCATGGCTTGCAGCTCTTTCTGGGACGCCTTGAGAAAAATAGGATAAAAGTGGAACTCAGAACTCACACCGGCGATATTACAGTCTGTATTATTCTCATAGCTCATAACATATTCCCCAGGGAACTGTGACAAGTGGTTCAGAGGAAGCCAGAGGCTATTAAACCTGAGTGGTTTCCACGTGGAGCTGATCCCAGCTTTGATGCATATGGGAAAGAAATCTCTTCACAGCATCTTTCTCCGCAGACATCACCAGGGTGCGGATACTCTCCCTGGGCATTTGCAGGTACTCCTGGGGAGATTAAGATGTCATTCTATAAAATCATGGACGGTGACAATGAACATGGATAGTAAGGGACTTAGTGTTGTGTGTGTCGTGATGACTTACCTGCATGAGAACTCTGAGAGAAGAGGAGTTGTCTTCTCTCTGAATGAGCTCCCACAGCAGAGGCTGGCAGGGTGGAAGAACATCAGCGTTCGGTTATGATTAAGTTAATGACTTCCTGTGTGTGTATGTATGTAGTTATGAATGTAGCACTTTACAACAAGGGTAGGCCTACACTAATGAACCATTAATTAACATGAGTTAATGCAGTAAAAAGCATTATTATTTAGAATTAACATGTGGAGCATAGAGGTTAGGGTTAAGCTTATGAGGTGGACATTAGTAAATTACTAGTACTAGACCATTAGTTCATTGTGAATTAACCGTTAATCCATGCTTATTACTAACTAACTAACTAATGCTACTTCATGGTTAATACAGGCACCATTATTGTCAAGTGTTACCAGTGTGTCTTACACTAAAGCAACTCAGGAGGTCCTCTTTGAGCGCGGGGTCCTGCTCCCTGCGGAGAAACATGCCCACGGTGTGCAGCACACTCAGGGACGCCTCGGGCTGCAGCGAGGCCCAGAACGACGAGTTGTCAAGGAGGCTGGAGAGGAGGATGGCCTGACTCAGCCCTTGCCTGGCCTCCCCCTCTCCCTCCTCCAGGCCCGCAGACACTCCCACCATGAAGTCCAGCACACGCAGCACGTATCCCAGTGCCCCAAGCCAGCCCCCGTGGTCCCCTTCCTCCAGCTGGCACACGCTGAGCTTCTGCAGGGCCTCCACCAGCAGCGGACCGGGGTCCACGCACAGCTGAGACGTGTCAAAGTCATACGGGGCCGGGAGCAGTTCAAAGAACCTCTGCAGGAAGCATTTCCCGGCATCCGGGTCCGGGTCTGAGTCCGCTTCGCTGCTGGCAGTACACAGCTCAAAAAAGCCGGGCGTGTTGGACTGCCGCTGCTGCTGCAGGAGGGATGGGTTTTCACACAGGTAGTCCCTCAGCCCCGGGGCATGGCCACAGACCTCCAGCAGGGTGGCGTTGGTGAAACGCTGCTGCTCCCACTTCCTGTAGTCGCAGATCTCCTCGAGGACGTATGAGGACACGTTGTACATTTTGGAGCAGTACTCTGCCGCCCAGCTGCCCTCTGAGGGCACCAGGTGGTGCTCGGGGAGGGCGGCTTGGCCACACAGCCCAGCGACGAGGGCTGAGTTGTTGGGGAGGAAGCAGCGCTGGAAATCCTCGGCGGTCAGGGCCCGGATGGCCAGCTGATTGAGACAGCTCTCGTCCGGGGCCACCGGGCCCCTCGCCGTCTCCCCGGACAGCTGGACACACAGGTCGTTGATGCTGGACTGGTTGAAGTAATGATAGTCCTTTGTCACTGCTGCCTGGAAATTATTCCAGCATGTCCAACATTGAGCCATTGTTAGAACATATAACATACAATCTAGGAAGGCTTCATGGAAGTACATGGAAAAAAGTTACTGGATTATTTGAATCTAGAAATTACCATCATAACGTTGCAGTTAACTTTGCACTGCAACACAATTAGTACAGAGGGAATGGAAATGAATCCCTCTCTTACCTGCTGTGCCCTTTGCAACCAGAAAGAGGAGTTGGCACACACCGTGTTGTTGAACTCATGGGCGAAGAACTCACTGCAGACATGCACCCACAGAAAGTCCTCCTCCGCGGCGGCCAAGTACCACGCAGCGTCCGAGCAGGTGGCGTGAAGGTCGGGTCCCACCTCGGCCAACACCAGCCCCCCCGACCCGTTCTCCGCTTCGAACAGGTTACAGTAGAGGAACACGGTGAAGTTGGACACGCCCGTCAGCCCAGGGATGGAAGCGTTGCACGCCGCCTCCAGGATCTCCGCGGACACCAAGGACCCAGAGTTGGCCTCTCCGTGGGGGTTTGCGGCCACCGTTCTGCGACGGGGGGCGGTGGAGACGTGTTGTTTTCTGCGCAGCAGCGTTGGTCTGTGAGCCGCAGACGGCTGGTCAGGCGGCCTGGAGGACTTGGCCCCGGGGTCCTCGGCGTCGGGGCAGGAGAAGAACGGAGGGGCCGCGGGGGGTCCCTGGGAAGTGAACCCCAAGGCCTGGGTGTTCCACGTCACATTGTGTCGTATCCCCCTCCACGTTCACAGGTGCACACGAGACACAGTTTACTGTTCAATATTGCGACTCACATCAACCAATAGGATATGCTCAACCATTGGCTTGGGCACTGTGCATCAGTGATATAATTATATTACATGATAAGTGAGCATTTGCATTCGCATTGCTAATGTTGTCTTACCACAGAATGAGCTGCCTCAGGTCACCTTGGAGAAAAGAAAAGAGTAGAGCAAATTATGAAGACAAAAAAAAATCACAGTTCAATGAGGTGAGAGAATTGCTGAATGATGGAAAAAATCTGCTGGAGGTCCATTCAACGTACGATTATGGCTGATGTAACAGCATATCAGCGCTAACAATGGACAGGATATAGTGTTACTGGCATCGCTGAGAGAGCTAAGAGATTAGCTGGTCCAAGGGATCCAGGTATGAAGGGTCCTTTCAATGGGCAATATAAAGCTAATAATCATAAAGCACTGCAATGCTTCACTTTGTACCCTTTACCCTTAGGGAAGGAATTTAGTAAGGCACTTAAGCACATTATTTTTAACTGATTGAAGCAAAAACGTCCTTTTGTGACCTTTTGTGTTTCACATCCTCTGTCTTCAGAACAGGCCAAACTGTTTAGTGTGTATTGGAATGTGATTCAAATGACAGTGTGTATCAGAGCACCTTCTATCTTTTGCTAACATAGAGAAATATGAGCCTTGTGTTTTAACAGAGGGCTGGGCTCTGACCTCCGTGATGTTGGTATGACAATATGATGATTGTGTGCACCGCTCATTACTCACCCACGGAGCATCTCCCCTGGGGGTTAGGGCGCGGGAGTTCCACACGACTGCTGACATCATCGAGCAGTGCCATGGTCACCCTCGACACTTTGTTCCTCAGGTTCCCGTAGACCGTGTTGCCCACCCTGTGTAGCAGACCCCTCCTCAACCCATCCAGTCTTTGCAGAAGCACGGGATTCTTCTCTGTCAAAGGGCCGGACCTGTCCCCGCCACCCCCGGAGCGTGACAAGGCGTGCAAGAGAAAGCTTTGCATGGAGTCCAGGTCCTCCGCCAGGGACCAGACGTCCCCTGCGTCTCCTCGGGAAGCGTTCCGTGGGGACGCCTCCTCCTGCGTGGCCTCGGGGGGCAGGCTGAAGGGCTTCAGACGCCCGGACGCTGAGGAGGCGCGGTTCCCATCACCCCCTTCTTCCATGGGGTGCACACTGACCACCGGCTTCCAGTTACGGGTCTCCAAGAAGAGCAGCAACTGCTGCAGCCAGCTGACGTTGAAGGAACAGTCATTTCGGCCCTTCAGCGCACAGATGAAGCCCTGCAGACCAGCGCTAGCCTGACCATAGGTTCCGCTGACTAGCGCCTGGAGCATGGCATCCAGCATGGCACTCACGGTCCTCCAGTTCTGGGACAGGAAAGCCAGGATGGGCCTGTGGGGCTGACGTTCAGAGAGCGAAATGAGGCTTTCCAGGAGTCCCAGCAGCCAGTCCCAGTGTGGGCTGCCCCGAAGGGACAAGAACCAGTCCTGGAGTCTGACGCTGGGGCGTGGGGGGCCTTGGCCGTTCCAATGGCTCTGTGTGGCGCTGCCCTCAGATTGGATGAAGGACTGCAGTACCTTCTCCCAGAGCTGCTCCTCGCTGGATGGCAGCTGACCCTCCTCCAGTTCTGCACCCATCTCTTGGAGGTACTGGGAAATGTTGTAGAGGAAGCTGGACAGACGGTGCCTGTCCACCGGCTTGCTCAGGGAGGGTGGGCCGAGGCTCCTGCTGGGGAAGAGACCCAGGCTTTTGAGGCCACCCATGATGTTCTTCACCAGAGGGTGCAGGCGCTGCTCCTGATCTCTGTCCTGTGCAGGGGAGCTCTTGAGAGGGTTTAAACCTCCTCCCTTACTCCATTTTGATAGCAGCTCCTTGAAAAAGTCACTTCTCGGACCATTCACCTCCCCTGAAAGGAATATCCGAGGGGCCAGCATTACATAACATCATACAAAAATCTGATAATTTTACTGTATTATATCTGCAAGCCACACAGGGAGCTCACCTGTCCTCTCAGGAAGAGCTTGACCCAGAAGAATAATCCAAAATATGGTGATGGTGAAGCCGGTGAATTGGAAGGTGGCACTGGCCAGCCGGTTCTCTGCCATCTCTATCTCATGCCAGTGTGCACAAAGTCATGTCACATCTTTTGGACTCGCTAAAGTTGGGTTTCCTTCATTGACGACACACAGACATGTTTAGAGAAGTGGCTGCTCTGTTGTGAAGAGAGAGGGACACGATAGAGCGTAAAGCATCTCACTGCAGAGGGTGAATTAAAGCTTAATGACTGGCCACCTTGCCGTTGCCACTTTCACTCTGCACTTGGCGGAGAACCACAGCAAAACTAGTTCACACGCTGCGCTCTATTACATTTTAAAACGCAGGGTGCATTCAATTAAATAATGAAAAGGAACACATTATCAGATGTAAGTAATCACAAAGAATGTTCAGGATACAGCTGTACATCGATACATTTAACCAATACATGTTTTGTAGAACTTACCAGTTATTGCTCATTGATTCCTCTGGATATCCTCTGTGGGCTTGTCAACATGTTTAACCCTCAGGTGTCAGTGGAGCTCATGGCTCATGGCTCTCTGTCCCATGCTCTCCTGCACCCCTCCCACTCCATCTCCCTCTATGTTTCCTTGGTTTGGTCAACTTTGTCAAATGTCTCATAGGAGTCAGAGGTGTCCTATTTCATTCGTGAGCCTGGCCCTTGCTGTTATGCCCACTCATGTCCACACTAAATTGCAACAGATACATACATTTAAAAAAAGACATTGAATTGAATAGCTCATATTTTTGACATCTGAACTCTTTTGAGTCACACTTCCAATTCAATGTATGATTTTGTTTTTGTTTTATACAGCTCGACAGAGCGGGCTGCACTGGCAAGGTGAAAATCTGGATCATGTTAATCACACCCACAGGATATCCAGCCCCATTCCCCCCTGTCTGATGCCTCCCACTGACTAATTCTTTATTGAACCCTCTCTCCACTGGGACTCATCCTGTGACTCTGGTTCAGCGTGGGTGTAGTTTTACCTGCGCCACTGAGGGCCAGCAGGACTCCGTGCAGCCTGTCACCTTTTGGACGCGTTGTATCCCCACGACCTGTCCGGTCATACAATCATGCTCTGTACACAGAGAGGGATGGGCGGCGGGCTCCTGGGCCACAGACCACTAGTCTGGCGGGGTTGAAACCCTAGAGGGCTGCTTGAAAGGACCCCTGTTCTACCCTTCCTTTAGCCGTGTGATACTGTGGGGCGCCGTGGGACAATAACTTCCTCTTCTATTATTGATGGCACGGGGAACAGCAGTCACTCAGTACGGCCCGGCTCGGTTGGCCACAGGAATATTCAATGAGAAACCGGATCCCGGACTCTCGCTTTCTCCCTCGTTCAATGCAATTGAACGTGCTTTATTGGCACAAAGGCACCAAAACAACACAACAGCCAAAGCAAAATAAAATAATTGCAACTGTCAACATACAAGAAAACCCAACAGAATTGTAAATAAACAAATCAAAACATGTGTTTTTCCAACGTTTGCTATATAAACCGTATATGGACAAAGCATAGATAAATATCAAAGCATTGATGGACCTAGATATTAAAGCAGATGGACCGAATTCATGTTTTTTTTAATAGAATTAACACTAATAGTATTTTCTTAATACACAGAGGTTGTTTCATTGTCATTATGTATATATAATGTAGATACAATAGGTTATATATGTCTGCAGAATTATATATTTGGAATGTGTTACTTTTAATAGATATAAATATAAATAAATAAATATAAATACTATAAATACTAATATAAATACTATCCTATTGTATATATCCTTCCATTAAACATTGGATTGTTAATTGTCTGTCTCGATATACTATCACAACAAGACTTGTGGAATTGATTATCGTGATAATTGCATGTGTACAGGTCATAGTAATTGAGTTTCATAGGCTTCAATGTATTTAGCTAAGATTTGGTTTCCCTGTCACATGACACAAGCAATGTAGCTGAAAGAACAATGCTACACAGCATCAGTGTATGATGGCATATTTTTCATTTGTTTGTGTGACATACATTTTGTTTTATTTTATGTCTGTAGTTTTATGCAGGCACCAATAGATGGCAGTGCTCTATCTACATCTTATTTATATGGGCCTCGTGGTTGGGTGGTCATGATAACACAGAAGGCATTGGCTTCATCATACGTTTATTGAAAATAAAATTGGAATGTTTTACTCTGATTTCAAGGTTCCATCAAATGCCTCAAAGCAAGTCATTTAGCACGGGGTCACGTGACGCAGAGCAGACACAGGAGTGAATACAATAAGAGGTACAGAGTGAGGCAATATGAATACTTTGTTTGGTTTGGTTTCACCCCAACAAACACCTTGGTTTCCATAAATGTACATGGGAAATAACAATGTATTTACATTTATCCATTGTATCGAAAGGGATTGTCTTAAGGCAGTAGTGATATACCAGAGAGGAAATTAAAATGACCCAGTCCAAAAAAAAAAAAGGAAGCAAAATGACATAATTGCAAGCGCCATACAATACATATTCGGAAAAAATATATCAATGAATGATGATAGATTTAATGTTGACCGTGGGGTGGTTTTAATCTTTTCAGGATTCACAACCTAAAAGCAAAAATAACAATGTTATGGGGGACATGTTGTGGTAAATGAGAAAAGACATTGTATGCTAGTGGAAGCTCAAATTCTGCATGTAACCATGGTCAAAGTCCCTTGCCTTTTAGTTTGGATTTGACCCCAAGCTCAAGTTTTGAGGACACAGACGTCAAAGAGGTCAGAAATGCCTTCGCTCTCGTCCAGATTGTAGGTGTAGTCACGTTCACTCGGGGGAGGAGAGAGTTTGAGCAGCGGGGCAAACACTAGGGAAACACAGGTCCAGAGCAGGAGCGTGCGTGGTGCCATCATGCAAATACCGTGTGTGTGTTGCGTGCCAGGTGGATTTCAACATACGATATACATGCCGCACATACCTTCGGAAGTCATGAGATCCGCTATTGTATCCGCAGTTGTGCCTACGGAGGGAAAAGCATATGCGTTGGCCGATATTCCGCGAGGATGAAATACACTGTAGAATAATTAAAGTATGAAAGTAACTGAATGAGAGACTATAACTGGTCAGTAACCGTACCACCCACCATCGCATATATCATTTTACAGACTAAACGCTGATTTGTGCTTGGGCGCTGAACACTTTTGAAAAGTGTCGAGAAATTACGTATTTTGGACAGAAAAAAAGTGTCGCTCTGCACAATTTTTTTTCATGTTGCATACCTGGACAATTAATGTTCTTGTGCCGTCATATTTTGTTGTGCAATGTGATTGGGGAGTTTTCTAACGTCACCATGGCAATTGTGGTTTTCACTTCCTTATCGGTATAATGATCTGTAACATAACGCTGTAGAAAAAAGAGCGAACAGCTGGAGGATTGCCTGGTTACCATGGAGACCACTAAACCATTCACGGAAGCATTCATTTAAAACATTCATCAACACATTCATTTCTGTCGAGCTTCACTTTTCAAAAGAGTCCAGCGGCCAAGCAAAAACCTGCCTTTAACATTTGCACCCTTTTCTCACCTCCTGGTGCAGCTGTTCTACTGGACACCGCATCAGCAGACGATAAGGACTCTGGGGGCTGGGAGTTGGCTCGTCTGCCCCTGGCTCTAGGCGTGTGGGCCGCCTCAGAAGATGCTGCTGCTGCTGCTGCTGCTGCTGCTGCTGCTGCTGCCGCCGCC
>OMOU01086688.1:2326-12914 GCA_900312585.1 Malacocephalus occidentalis
TGGACGGTCAGTAGAGATGTAGTCTCTCCCTCACTCCCTCTCTCTCTCTCTCTCTCTCTCTCTCTCTACATGTTTGACAAGGGTTTACAGGCGACCAATTTGAGGGTGTAGATTTGTCTTCTTCTGCAGAGCGACGCCTTTGTTTGAGATTTTTGCCACCGGCAGTGGAAACGCTGCGTATTTGGGACATTGAGGGCGGCAAGAATATGAATTCCCGAATAACATTTAAATGAAATAAAGCTGTCAAACGGGACCTCACAAAATATATTACTCTGGATAATTAATGTATTACGAGAACAAAATCACATCTCCTCCCACTGAGGAAAAACGGTGGAGGGTTACATCCACCTATTTTTAACCACCTAGAGGCCATGAGAGGAACTACATGCTAGTCACTACCGTGAACCCACCTACAGGCAGTTAGAGGAAGTACATGCTAGTCATTACCGTGAACCCACCTACAGGCAGTTAGAGGAAGTACATGCTAGTCACTACCGTGAACATAACATTGAACATTAAACAGAGAGTAATAGTACGGACATTCATAGAAATTCTCTCTCTCTTTCTCTCTCTCTCTCTGTCTATATATATATATATATATATATATAAATGAATAACCAGCAAAAAGCTGCAATTTAAAGAAAAGAAAAGATAACATGTGCATGAATGTACTGCAATAGGGTGGGGGCGTGGCGTCAGGTGGGTTAAACGTTACTCTAACCTGAGACATGCTAGCCTCCACCGCCTGAGCTTCACAAACAGGCGTTTATGGCTGCCACTTGACTCACACAAAACGAACAGCACAACAAAGCCACTTGTTCTATGCAAATAAAAAAGGCAATACTGAAAGGGGAATGTTCCAACTTCACGCTTCAAACGTGCGAAGAGACACCGTTATGTTGCATTCAGAAACAATGCAGTCACACGCCAACAGACTTTAACACTCGGCAGGAAACACTTCTACGCGTTGCTCAACAAGGCTTTCCTGCCACGAACGCAGTGCTTTGCCAGCGTCCTGACAGGACTATTTTAGCTGCATATCGGAAGGTATGTGAGAATTATTCAGAGATCTGAGCTGCAGACGAGGGAGCGTGTTACATCACCCTGCAGCGAGCCAGTTGGAGCACTCGTATGCAGAAGACAGCATGGGTGTGTGTGTGTGTGTGTGTGTGTGTGTGAAGGACGACTTGGCTGTGCATAATCGGGTCACTGTTGTCTACATTTTTTGGGTAGATTATTTTTTGCTTAAAGCACCAGATGGAGGTTGTAACAGTGCATGGATTCCTGCTAACCTGCTTTAAATGCTAAACAGCTGGGAGCTGGAGGATGACGGGCCTGAGGCATGTTGTTGAGGCACGCACACACACACACACACACCCACACACACTTATTTACACATGTCAAGTACACACACATCTATAGTATGTCCACACAGATCCATTTACACACACATACACATTTCTATTGAATCATTTGGAAAATGTATAGATGTCTTCAACAGATAAAAATGTTAAAATGTTTTATTCAACGTATAGAAGTATCTTTAAGTAAAATAAACTGTCTTTAACGTATTGCACATATATAGAAAATGTATCTTACATATAGAAGTGTATTTAACATATAGAAGTGTCTTCAATGTATAGAATTGTATTTAACATATAGAAGTGTCTTTAACATAAACATATAACGTATGGAAATGGCTATAATGTATAGAAGTGTATTTAATACAGAAATGTACTTAACGTATAGAAGTATCTTTAACATAGAAATGTCGATAATGTGTAGAAGTGGCTATAATGTATAGAAGTGCATGAAACATGTATGTATGTATGTATTTAACGTTAACAGATGTTGTACAATACGCTACAATATACAACAGCTGCAGCTACCCAAGGCCACTTCCACACAGGAGCAAGGGAGCATCTGACAATGCTGTTGTTTTTATTCTCCTCGTTTTCCTTTTAAAGATCATTGTGGAAAAAGCATGTAAGAGTAACACACACACACACACACACACACACACACACACACACAGTGTTTTGCATTCACTCTGCAAAATAATCATTCATGTGGTTGGGGTTAGAGTGAAACTAACCCGAGACAAAAAGCATCCTCCACATGTGAGAGACAAAAGAAGCACAGATAGACAATTGCATCTGATGGAGAAAAAAACATTGTGAGATAGAGGGAGATGAATAGAGCAGGGGAGGAAGAAAGAGAGGATAATCTAATCATTTCTGAAGTGGAGAGTGAAATCTGGGCCGGGGGCGTGGCCAGGGAGGATAGATGATGACAGATACCCATCTGTCTTCATCTGATTGGACTTCAAGTTCAATCCAGCGCCAGCTGCCCACTTCCCTGCGGTGAGGAGGGATCCACATCTCCACAGCAGACCCACATCTCTGCAGAAGATCCACATCCCTGTGGTGGGGAGGGACTCACATCTCCACATGGGGAGCAACGCACATCTCCATGGTGGGGAGGGACTCACATCTCCATGGTGGGGAGGGACTCCCATCTCCACATGTTGGGGAGGGACTCCCATCTCCATGGTGGGGAGGGACTTACATCTCCACATGGAGGAGCAACTCACATCTCCATGGTGGGGAGGGACTCCCATCTCCACATGTTGGGGAGGGACTCCCATCTCCATGGTGGGGAGGGACTCCCATCTCCACATGTTGGGGAGGGACTCCCATCTCCATGGTGGGGAGGGACTCCCATCTCCACATGGAGGAGCAACTCACATCTCCACATGTAGAGGAGGGACTCACATCTCCATGGAAATGTGTTGGCTGCACATCCACCATGCGAATCTCCCGTTCCACCACATCCCAAAGGTGCTCTATTAGATTGAGATCTGGTGACTGTGGAGACCATTTGAGTACAGTGAACTCATTGTCATGTTCAAGAAACTGGTCTGAGATGATTCGAGCTTTGTGACATGGTGCGTAATGCTGCTGGAATTAGCCATCAGAAGATGGGTACACTGTGGTCATGAAGGGATGGACATGGTCAGAAACAATACTCAGGTAGGCTGTGGCATTTAAACAATGCTCAATTGTTACTAAGGGGCCCAAAGTGTGCCAAGAAAATATCCCCCACACCATTACACCAACCGGGCCTGAACCGTTGATACAAGGCAGGATGGATCCATGCTTTCATGTTGTAGATGCCAAATTCTCACCCTACCATCTGAATGTCGGAGCAGAAATTAAGACTCATCAGACCATCCAATGTTTTTCCAATCTTCTATTGTCCAATTTTGGTGAGCCTGTGCGAATTGTAGTCTCAGTTTCCTGTTCTTAGCAGACAGGAGTGGCACCCGGTGTGGTCTTCTGCTGCTGTAACCCATCTGCTTCAAGGTTCGACATGTTGTGTGTTCAGAGATGCTCTTCTGCATACCTCGGTTGTAGCCAGTGGTTATTTGAGTTACTGTTGCCTTTCTATCAGCTCAAACCAGTCTGGCCATTCTCCTCTGACCTCTGGCATCAACAAGGCATTTTCTCCCACAGAACTGCCACTCACTGGATATTTTGCTCTTTTTCAGAGCACACTCTGTAATCCCTAGAGATGGTTGTGTGTGAAAATCCCAGTAGATCAGCAGTTTCGGAAATACTCAGACCAGCCCGTCTGGCACCAACATTGCCACATGCCACATTCAAAGTCACTTAAATCACCTTTCTTCCCCATTCTGGTGCTCAGTCTGAACTTCAGCAGATTGTCTTCACCATGTCTACATGCCTAAATGCATTGAGCTGCTGCCATGTGATTGGCTGATTCGAAAATTGCATTAACGAGCAGTTGGACAAGTGTGCCTAATAAAGTGGCCAGTGAGTGTATACTATATTACAATGGGCAATCTTTACTTTGATGAATAAAATCACCACCGCATCATCACCACTCCCGAGTCTCCCTCCCAGTCAAGAACCTTGAACTAAGCCACAGATCAGTGGCATTGTGGCAGAGACATTCCTGGACTGGCTGGGCACGGCTTGTTTTTTTCCGACACTGGATTTAACCAAGGGTTACTTGCAGATTCCCTTATCTACAGACCCAAGGAGAAATCAGCCATCTCCACTCCGTATGGTTTATACCAATTCAAAACACTTTGACGCAGCTGTAGGGGATGAGCTTGATTAAAAAGTTATATATTGACACGTTTGCCCTCCTCACAGCAAGCAGGGTACGGAAATCCAAGGTCCAACACAAGACCTACTCCATAAACCAAAGTCGCCGATGGAATAACCATTGTTATTTATACTTTCTTACGCCAATGGGTGATCTTTACTCAAATAAAAAGCCGTTTTTGCATCATCGTGACTCCCGAGTGTCCCTCCCAGTGAGGAATCCCAAACTAAGCCACGGATCATGGTATTGTAGCAAAGACTTTGCTACAGGGTCCATTATGTATGAGGCGGGATCCTCAATGACTTACGCTAAATGAAGGCCTAGTAAATAGGTGAAATTGTGACATCTGAACTAATTGTACATTGAACTGTACCATGTTTGTTTTAGCTCACTGCTTTAAATGCCATTTCAATGTAGAAGTCAACTCTAGCTTTGCATATAGACTAAAGATTCACCGCCCCAGTCTAACATGAATTATTTATTAATTAGAAGCACAAGTCAGAATGCATGCTTCTCTTCTAGTGACGACAGTTGTTAAATGTTGATATATATAGGCCTATGTACATGCCAGTCCCAAGTTGCAGATTTGGAAAGAAGAGTAGTAAGAGACATTTTTTGGTCAAGCAGTTACTGTAACACGGATGAAAACAAACCAAGTCATCTAAAAAAATGACATTGATCACAGCTTGATACATAAGTTGTGCTGATATTCTGATTGGGTTCCATCATCTCTTGCATGCTGATGAAGTCCAAAAGTAGAGCTTAAATTGCTTTAGGGTGGAAAAAAAACATAAACCTTGCTTAATTTCATATGTCATTTAATATAAATTTTCTCATCATAGCTATTTAAAGAGGAATGGTAAATGTCAGTCTCAAAACATATCCATGCAATAAAAGTATAGAGTAGAGAATTGAACTTGTTAAATAGAGCAACCATAGACAACAATATGCAACATCTGTATGAAGGAATAGACCCTTGGAGCAACAAAGAGGCAGTTTGGGATGGACGCCTGTGATAGGTGGATAGGGTTGTTTATCATTGGTTAAGGCAGACTTCAAATGTTTGCAGATAATACCGAAACCAATATCCAACAATATAAAGCCATAACTAGCTGAACAACAATCTGGATTTGAGACGCTTCCTCAGGCATCTTCTCCTTGCATGAGGCATCACTAGTGCTAGTGGTGGCTTGGACTGAATGTCATCCTCTACAACACCAAATGGATGCTACCATCTACCAGGTGTTGGTAAAGAAACCTGCATGACACCAAATGGATGCTACCATCTACTAGATGCTGGTAAAGAAACCTGCATGACACCAAATGGATGCTACCACCATCTACCAGATGTTGGTAAAGAACCCTGCATGACACCAAATGGATGCTACCATCTACCAGATGTTAGTAAAGAACCCTGCATGACACCAAATAGATGCTACTACCATCTACCAGATGTTAGTAAAGAAACCTGCATGACACCAAATGGATGCTACAACCATCTACCAGATGTTGGTAAAGAAACCTGCATAGGGACAGTTGATCAGGATTTCCCCACTGCGCAGCGGGATGACAAATAAACGCAGTATTGTGTTCAGATGTGTGCTTTTCTAAACACGGTCTGCACCATTCCAGTGGCCCATATAGGCCTAGCGCTGTGTCCAAAACAACAGGATCCGTGTATAAAATATAAAGCAGATGTAGCAGATCAGGATATGAATAATGCAGCTAGTGTAGGCTACAGCTAGCTAACGCTGACAGGGCTATCACTGTTGTGGGGGGCATCCAACTAGCCGTCGGTATTCGGTGCAAAATATGACATGCCAACGACGTCTGCGATAATTACACGAGTGAATTTTGCAAATGTCCTATTGGCGAGAGACTTATTCTAATTTAAAATCTGTACGACCATTGCAATGACAAGCAGCCATTCAAACGGGATAGTGTGCTGGCTAACGTTAGCTCTGCAGCAAATAGGCAGCTCGCATCGTGACAGTCGACAGAAAACCCAGCTCAAGGGTGAAACATTCAAGATGTTTGTTCAACAAGAAAAAGCTTTCCCCCTACCCGTCAAAATCCCGACTCGAATCTGGTGGTCGTGGTTGGTGAGTACCATTCCGTCCGCCGCCATGTTTACAACAACCTCTGTACTACTGTGACAAGCACTGGCTGCTGTCCACCACCAGCTACACAGAGCAGCTCCTCTCCCGCCGCTGCTGCTGCTGCTGCACCTCTGGAATATCAATACATGTGTGTGTGTGTGTGTGTGTGTGTGCGTGCGTGCGTGCGTGCGTGCGTGTGTGCGTGTGTGTGTGTGTGGTGGGAGGGGTGCACGCGCGCAGTGTGTGTGCACGTATGACTACTACCGTAAATAAGAACTGGGATGGGGGTTCAGGTAATCGGATGAGTTCGATGTTTACAATGCTACGCCAATGCCATGTCTTTATAGGCCTGCACCTGAGGTTATAAAGAGAGAATGTGATACTTGTGTCATTGTGTCGGACAGTCCCGAAAGGTTGTTCTGGTGTCCTCTCTGATGGTGAGATTGGTTTTGCTGAAAATAATCAAAACAAATGTTACCGTACATTTCCATGCAGCTTACAGAAAGAAGCCATTCATGGTGCAACATCATTATTCTTATTAACAGTATTTCACCATATCAATCACGCCATATACATTAACCTGAATAATATTTTAGATATACCAACCCACGTTCCCATGTCGGAGATGTTTTTTGGGGCAAGTCCTCTCTGACATGGTTGTATTGGGTTGTAAATGTGTGCTGGAGCCATGGGAACATGTCATCTGACTTGTGACCTATATTTTACAGCCTATGCTTGTGACTGACATGGGTGATTTGCATGGTGAAAATCCACTGACATCTTTAGGTACGCATGTGTTAATCAAGTCAACTGAGGGCTGTGACAACGCAAAGGGACCGGATCTCAAGGGTTGAACGGCTGTGTTGCAGCGTAGAAACACAGCGGACATAAGCACTCCAGCTGTGGCAGATTAACAAGGCACATTGTGATGTCATGTGTTCTCAACCATTACTCCCCAGTGAAGTAAGAAACAAAATAAAAGAAGAATACAAATAGTCTGTCTCCCCTGTGTCGTGGCAGCCAATCCTTTTGTGTGACTCACCGGCCTGGCGGGGCTCACAATGGCACAAAGACACACATTCATACACACACATATAAGGCGAACACACACAATGCTATATATAACACAATAAGGCACATATTCTCTGCTCTGTAATCGGTGAAGTGAGTGTAACTGGATTATCTAGGTCACAAACATCGTTCATCTTGCTCACATGCACACACACATGCACACACAGATACACACATAGATACACACATGGCGACACACACTGATTTCCATACACAAATACACACACAGATTCACATAGAGATACACACACTGGTATACACACAGAAATGCACACTGATTTACACACCCAGATATACACACTTTTACGCACACAGATTCACACACAGATACACACACCGGTACAAACACATATACCCACACTAATATACTCACTGATACACACACTGATACAAACAGATACACAAGCACAGATACACACACAGACACTTTGATATATACACACCGATACACCCACTAGTACACACACCAATACAAAGGCCCACACAAACACACGCTGGTCCACTCAGATATACACACACACACACACACGTGTAATTTTGAGTCTGCTGATACATTTTTAAATATGGTGTAAAAATACAATGCAATACTAGCACCAGTAGTTCTTTGAGGAGGGAAGACTCACTTCACCACCCCCCCTCGGTCAAAGTCAGCTAAGAACATTTAATATATGTACTACAATGCAGTAGGCATGAATCCTGCAGTACAATACACACACACAGACACACACACAGACATGCACACACAACACACAATTTTGTTTTTGTTTTTTTATAGTACCCGTGTAAGTAAAACACTTAACATTCAATCATTGTTCAGCATTGCATGAATGATAGATACTGTAGATAATAGTTAGGTCAGGTACAAATAACAACATATAAACTATTACAAGTGTGTTTTACAACCATATGTAACATACAATATAAGATAGAGATTTCAATAATGTACAGTTAATGTGTTGCCAACAAACATGAAAACATGTCACCTAACTGAATTGACCATATCATTTAAAAAATGGATTGTTACCACATTTTTGTCAAATCAAAGTGTTTTATTGTCACATGTGCATCATTCTCGTATTGTTTTGTGTGTGTGTGTGCGCGCGTGCGTGCGTGCGTGTGTGTGTGCGGATGAGAAAGACCGATTGGGGTAGGACGCAAAAGAGAGAGCTGCCGCCTGTCAAATACTGCGCATGCGCAGCGTCGTGACTCTCAGTGTCATAGCAACCATTAAGCTGTCATCAACATGGTGAGAAGTGACCGCTCCCCGTGCTTCCCCGTGCTTTATGTTAAAGTTTCTTTTTTTCATGTTAAACTATTTAATTATCACTGTCAACGTATGCAAGTGTTGACAAGAGAGTTCAACTGAACGTCAAAATGACGGTGTTGTGTCTGTCGAGCGCAGTTAGCCCTAGCTAATTAGCCAGCCGCACGTCTACTGCTATGCTTATGCTACCGTCTTCTTAACGCACGTTACAGTGGTCGAGATGTTGCTGTTGAATGAATGGAATGAACATCGGTCATATACACGTTTCCATTCATTCCGTATGCTCAGCAGAGTGGTATATAGAGTGTGTGTATAAACAACATGAGTCTGTGTATCGCTGTATCTACTTATCTAGTCTGGTGACTGCTTCTGATATTTGCAGGCCAAAGCAACAACCATCAAAGATGCTCTGGTTAAATGGGTAAGCCGTGCCAGAGACAAAACACAGTGGTATTGCTCACATGCTTTAATAGAAGATGATTTCTGTGGCAGTGATTGGACATCATGATATAATGATGTGCATGTGTGTGTGTGCATAATGTATGGATATTAGGAGGAGAAGGCTGGGGAGAAAGCATCTGAGGCCAAAGCGGTGAAGTTGTACGGTCAGATTCCTCCCGTGGAGAAAATGGACTCCTCCTTGTCGACACTCGTCAACTGCGAGTGAGTCCTGCTCTGCACCTCACTCTCACGTAATGGACAAGAATCCCATCTACTAAGAGGCTCCCCGTTCATTCACCTTCAGAGACTAAGACCTTGATGGCATCAGATGCTGTTCAATGGATGCTTTGACCCCGAAACGTAACATGTAGAATAACATATGTAACAGGGTGGTATATACATCTACAATATATATCCAACGCATTGTCACATCACATCGATTTAAGTAGACATGATATTCATAGCAACCATGTTACGACAAAGCAGTGTTGTGATCTCTTAGGGAACTTGACAGATGCTTACATCCAAAGCAACTTACAAGAAGTACATTATTAATATAATTGCTAGGTTGCCTGCATAATAGTTTCATTGTACAGATGGGTCTTGAGTCTCTTGCGGAAGCTGGTGAGCGACTCTGCCATCCTGACGTCAGCCGGTAGCTCATTCCACCACTGCGGTGCAGAACAGAGAAGAGTTGGGACTGGGCAGAGCGATGTTCGCCTGTTCTTAGTGAAGGTGGTACCGGTCGTCCAGCCGAAGTAGTTGAGCGGAGTACTCGGGCTGGGGCGTGGGGTCTGACTAATATTTGGAGGTAGGGAGGGACAGTTCCGCTGACAGCCTTGTTGGCCAGTAACAGTGTCTTGATTCTTATGCGAGTGATTACCGGGACCTGGTCCTGGTATGTCGTGCTCAAGGTGTAAAGGGTAAGGTTAGTTTTATTCTTTGGGTCATTTACACAACAAAGTTATAATACACACCAACATACCATATGATAACAATGACAACTCTTTCACTGTTTAGATAAGATAGAACTTTATTCATCCCAAAGGAAATTTGGGAAATTCTAAAGCAATAGAATAATGAATACAAAAATATAGAATAATATATTTAACATGCAACACAAAATGTAATGTCTTTGCCTTGAAGACATGTGCTCGCTAGCAGCGTTGGCTGGTCATGGTTCAGATGACCCAAACTCGGTTCACCTTGGATTATTTCATTGGTTGATGTCTGTGCTTGGTGGCTGGGTTAAGCATCCTTACCTGGCCCCAGTCAGTCTAGTTAGTCTGGGGCTGCGTGGGGCTGCACACCTGTGGTGCATTGGCTTATCAAGGCACACGGGTTAAACCCGCCATGAGCAAACACCACCTGCTTGGTCCACAGAGTCTGCAATAACTGATTCATCACTACCATCATCATCTTCGTGTGTCCTGATTTTGGAGGAGCCCGTGTAAAGCAACAATGTTATGTTCTTCACATTCTTTCTATCTCCACAGGAGACTTTCTCTGTCCACAAACTGCATTGAGAAAATAGCCAACCTCAACGCTCTGAGTAAGTTATTCCTTCAAAGGAGCTGCACAC
>OMOU01088073.1:0-13107 GCA_900312585.1 Malacocephalus occidentalis
GCACACACACACACACACACACACACACACACACACGCACACACGCACACACACACACACACACACACACACACACACACACACACACACACACGCACGCACGCACACACGCACACACACACACACACACACACACACATACAGAGACAAACAACAGCAAACAGAGAAGTCAGATCAGACGGGCAGCATCACTTGGCGATGACTGAAAAACAAACTCTCATGGATTCTCATCTGCTGGTAATTGCTGTTCATTGTGTACAAGTGGGCGGGTGGCTCCCAGCCCATCCCACTGGTCATTAAGAGCCCATCACATGATGAAGATGTGCAGGACGTCTCATATCGGGCCCAGCCAGGGAGGGGTCCTCTACCACAGCGACGGAAGTCCCGTGATTGCTCGTGAAACAAACGACCCTCTAGGGCATGGCGGGCGGGGGAGAAAGCGCATATATTTCCACTTAAAGCCACAAATGTGGCGATATGAAACATGTATTGGATTTAAGCCGCCCCCACCCCCATTCTATGGTCCAATAAGACAATAATGTCGACCACGCTGCGCAGCATATTAAAACACTGCTCACTGAAACAAAGGCAAGATTAGAAGCAAGACAAGAGGCAGCAGAGTTTGTAATGTTTTTTGTATTTTGTGCTCCACATTTCTGTTTGTTGTTATTGACTCTGAACTGTGGAATGTGTCTGGTGTCGGGTTGTTATCTTTCAGGCAGATAAAACATGAAAGTGAGTGTAATACATGAGTCGTTTTGTAGTCGTAAACTTTATCAGGGTTTGGGCTGTCTCTTGAGGATTTCAAAATAAGTTTGTTATTAAGCTCTTTTTGTGTGTGTGAACCTACCCCTGTCTGTGTGTGTATGTGTGTGCTTTGCCCTGTCTGTGTTTAAAAAAAGTATTTTGCTTTGCTTTTTTATTGGGGGAAAATGTCAATGTTTGATATTTTGGAAATCATATCAGCAGCTCTAATGAATGCCGTAAAGATAGACAAAGCAGCCATGTCTCTAAGCAGATGTTGTGCCACAGAATAAAGCAGAGAAGACAATAAGACAATAGAGGACACTAAGATATCAAAGTTAGCCATCCGTAGCTAACTACTTCAGTTGGATGTTTTGTTTGGCCTTTTGGGATCATGTCACATAGACACTTTGACCTTTTGTCCTGAGTGCAGACTCTGTAACAGACCCCCACGGTGAAGCTGCTTTCTAACTAATTCATACACAGAAGATCATGCAGACCTCCTCCCACTCAAACACATGTTTGCCTTGCAGTGAGACCTTCCAGTTGAATTACAGTTTAACTGTCAAACTGTTGTTGGATTCTTCCAGGGCACGCACTGGAAAGTCTGACTTGGAGATGTGTAGCTGATGGATATCCCGGGTCATTGGGGCCGGTTAACCTCAAGCTGGCATGTGGGGGGAAGCGGGTTAAAGTGGGAAGCAAAGTGTCTGTTGTTTTGATGTTTCTCTGGGACGTCTGGATCTATTGTATGCAAATGATTCGGTCGGGCTCGTCGTCAAATCCATCCCGTCTGGCTCGCCTTGAAGTTGACACGACTCAGCAACATGCCG
This sequence comes from Malacocephalus occidentalis, assembly GCA_900312585.1. NCBI lineage: Eukaryota > Metazoa > Chordata > Actinopteri > Gadiformes > Macrouridae > Malacocephalus > Malacocephalus occidentalis. The sequence goes on from OMOU01088073.1 coordinate 1,578, forward strand.
GGTCAGGTCGGGTGAGAGAACACCCCCCCCCCACACACACACACACACACACACACACGCACATACACACACACCCAGTCTGCTGTCCACAGACTGATAATGTCTCCTGACATTTACTGTTTAAAAATCCCCCGGATCAAGGGCAGGGGTCGCCCAGAGGTGAGCCACGCTGCTCAGACATCACCTCGATATGAGAGCGCTGCAGGTGTGTGTGTGCACGTGTGTGTCCCGTCTGCAATCTACCGCTTCATACGTGCGGAGGACCATTTTCTGTTTCCGGCAGCAGATGCCAGACAAAATGAAAACAAGACAGAACCACAGCACGCTCCCCAGTACACCGTTCTCCAAATAACTTTTCATGTGGATTTGGGGCATGGGTCGCTGTTCCGTGTGTGTTCACACTCATCCAACAAACTGGGCTTTGGCGGTGGTCTGATGGAAGCCCCGGCCCCCGGCCCCCCCAGTGCCCTTCGCTAGCACTTGGTGCATTCAACATTTTCTGAATGGAGACAGCATTTAGCTCCACTTAGGATTAGTAGACCGTCCAAAAGGTAGATCTTGGAAAACAGAATGTCAACACTTTCACTGCTCCTGAACCGGGTCAACCTCCTCTGCCGCCCTCACTAAGTGAAATAGAGAAAAACGATATTTTGTGGAAGCTATTTTAGCTCCTCCATTCCCATACAAACACACACACACACATCCGCGGCTACGTCGCGACAGCTAACGACACAGACCTATTGAGCAACAGTTTAGTGTGACTAAATAGTCTGGTGATTTATCTCAATCACATGGACAGACAATTATGATAGATATTGGCCTGGCTGGGGGCTATTACGGGGGGGGTGAACACATTTGTTTTGCCATAGTGATCCATATCGACCGATAATTAAGGTATGACAATTGTGTTTTGAGTGGAAGAGAGATAATTGTGTCCTTGTAGTCAATAGTTGTCTTTATGGCTCCCTGTTGTTGCTCTAGCTAGCCTTGCATTGTTAGCCATCATTTAACAGTGCACCACACAACACAAGACTCTGGAAGGCATCAGATAACCTCAACATTACATGAAACTGTAACTTAAGGATGTAAGTATTTAATTGTGTAGTCAAACACAATTTCATGACATGAAATTGTGTTTGGCTGAGAATATAGATATAGAAAATGTGCGGAAACCTATAAGCATCTGCTTAATGCGAAATGTGAATACATCCAAAATACTGTAAATACTACATAACATACGTTCTGAATAGTTATATTAGAAGCAATTTACTTTTATAGAAAATACATTTGTTGAAGATTATTAATTACAATTTCAGGATGCTTTACAGAGACAGATAGATAACAGTATGACGTACAAGCACATTATATGTTCATACATACGTACAAACATACATACATACTGTGCATACAGACAGACAGACAGACTGGACAGTGAACCAGAAGGTGAGGACAGACACACAGGGACCCCTGCCAGCGCTTGCTTCTCTCTCAGGGTGCGCTGCCCTCGCCTTTGTCTTTTCTGGATTTACCCACAAGGCAGCGGGGCAGTGGCTGATTTATGCCAGCAGGGCTTGTACTTGTCTGTGAGCCTGCCCGGACCACTGCAGCTCCAGGTTCCCCTGCCCCCACGACACTGGCAGGTGTCTTGGTGAAGGGGAGGCAGTGTGCTGGCAAGGGGAGCCTCACAGTACAGTGGCTGCGTCCTGGTTCACCACGAGGGCTAGCCAGCGGCGGCCTGCTGCCAGCAAGAGTTGTCAGCGGGTGGGTAGAAGACGTGCACCTTCCCTCCCTCTAGATACTGCACTGGATGCATCACAGCACCCTGTGTAGGAGCACACACACACACACACCTACCCTATCTCTGTTCTTCTGCATTGTTTACTTCTGTCGCTCTCTTTCAATCTCAAAAGTTTGTGTTTTGGGGAATTGTTTTGTAAGACCCATCCACTGTTTTGTAAAACAATCCTGTACGCACTCAATCCCAATCACTAAAATACGCTTAAACACACAGGTGGTAAAATTCAAACTCGACTTCAACACCATTTATCCATAACAACTCAAAAGTGTCACACTTGTTTCTAATGATGTAATCAAAACCAATTGTAGAGATGATGAGCCAGTTACGGGTGCACAGGTGTGTTGAGAGTCAACAACAACAATGGATGGAAATGATCTGAGAGGGAGAGAAGGAAGTCCGTGTAAGAGCTGGTAGATGAGCAAGACCAAGAGCAGTGATTTCAGATTACATTCGGGCCGCTGTATCGACCATGCTCTTGTTCGGGGAATGACAATGAGGGGAGCAGGGCAAAGAGTACAACACAATTTGAGCAGATTCTCTGTGGCCACCATTATCAGGAAATACAGAAAAGAGAACAGGTCATTGTGTCTTTTTATTTTAGTCATTTGGAGTTTACTGTGAAGATGTAACAGTTTTCATTCAAATTGTTTTAAAACTAAAAGTGGAGATATGTGCATGGTGGTGAAAACGTGACGCTTGTGTGTGTTGCAAAGACCTTTTCTGTGAAACACCAAGCACAGTCCCATGGTTTTCACTGAAATACTGTGTGGAAATGTGTGGTGTGTGTCATTGGTGGCTGGCTGGCTTTATTGGCCTCACTTGGCCCAGTTAGTCTGGGGGCGTGGGGCTGCAAGCCTGTGGTGCATTGGCTAATCAGTGCACCACAGGTTAAGTCAGCCACCAGCACACACACTAAGGAGAGCTCTAGCATGCTCACTAGCAAGCAACCATTCCATCTGCTCCATACCATTTTTCTTCACCTACAATTTGACAATAAACCGGACTTCAAACACCACAACCAGTCTGTGTCCTTGGAGGAGCTTCAAACTAAAGCCACTTCCGTGGCATTGTAGCAGGAGCCTGTGCTACATACTGGTTCTAAATCACGTTTCTGCATAAGGCCATCCCGCGGGTTCCCATGGGAAACACTGGCCTTCAAATGCCAAACACTAATACTCATGCCACACCTGGTCAAACTCAATTGGGTAAACTTTTAGATGACCTGACAGAGCATAATAGAGACCTCAGAGATTTGAGTTTTTGAGAATTGTATGTATTTTGGCAAAACTCATATTTGCACAGATACTAAGGAAAATGGAGGGGAAAACTTCACTTCTAACAAACTCCCCACTTCTAACAATGTTCAGTGTGACTCATGCTCCAGTGGACCTTAGAGACTGTGTAGTTTGGGCAAAAGGTTAACCATCCTTGTGCTTTGTGTGTGGAGAGACTTGAGATCTGGTGAAGAGAAGCAGCGGAAGGAACATAATTGGCCAACATGCCATTGTGGAAGTCCCTGGCCAGCATGCTGGCAATGTCCTCCTTTCTCCACTGGCATGCAACACTGGGGCCAAATCACACGGAACATCTGACATTTCTGTGTGATTTCCAGGATGTTTTTGTATGTGCATGAGCGGCAGGATCATCAGCGGATGGTGCATCCTGTCTACCTCACGCTTTCTCTGTGGTGCCTGGACATGCAAGCGCTGGGGCATCAAACAGCCTTTTTCCTGAAGCCAATAGAAGAGTTTTTCTCTACGTAGCACTGGAAAGTCTAAAGGTTCAGGAGCTGAATCCCTGAACCAGCGACAATCTCTTATTGGCAATGGAATTGGCATGTGGTGACATCGGTGTGGGGTTTTGTCAAGGCTGGATCCGGCACGCCAGAGGGTTTTTGCTGTCCCTGTTGCCTGGCATGGGGCAATGTGAACATCCTCTGACTGGACCCAGCACAAAGACGTGACGCTGAGGCACAATTACTTCCTCTTTGACTTTTATTTTGTAGTTTCTGAGTGAACTGTAATGTGCTTTTTATAAACGGTGTTTATAACAAGTTTTCTGTGTTTTTTTTGGCTGACTGGATTTGCGTAATTGTAGTGTCGTAGGATGACGTGGTTGAGTAGCCAATTGAAGTCTGGTAAAGAGAGTCGTTTAGTAAAAATGTATTTAGAACGTGCTCAGGTCGCTTACACGCCAGTGCAGAATACACTCCAACTAACTGGCCGTTACATCCCATAGTTTTCAAGGCCAGGGCCAGCCTTGTCCTACCTCCCTCATGCCTTCCAAACGGCACATGCCCAGCTTAAATAGGGTAGTGCAGTGCATTGCTCCACCCATAAGCCAAACCAACATCCAATAATAATAATCATAATAATCATAATAATCATAATAATGATGATTATAATAATAATACTTATTATTATTATTATTATTATTATTATAACTATACATTATATATTAATTACATACATCTATAACCCCTGGGATGAAGTGTAAAATACATGAATTGTACTACAATTCTGGGCAGTGTGTTATTTGATTATTGTCTAATGATTGCCCGACCAACATTCACCAAAAAGGCATGATAGCTCACAGTGCAGCTCTTAGTGAGCATTCTGAGAGAGAGAGAGACAGAGAGACACAGAGGTAGAGAGAGGGAGACAGAGAGAGAGCTGCGGAAGCGAGGAGATGCTTGAGAAATGGATTGGGGATTATGGTAGATAAGTTGCGCGAAGCTGCCTGGTGGGGAGAGAGAAGCATTCCAGATCAATACCGCCGAGGGAAACCTTGACCACACCTCTCCAGCAAACTGAAAGATTCATTCACAAGCAGGCTGCTAGGCCAGGGTAGGGGAGGTGAAGCCAGGACACGTCAGAGTCAAACGATAATAAGGATGGACAGAGTTCAGGTGAAATCAGCCCTACATCCACTTCACATTAAGACCTCGTCCACACACACACATGGGTATTTCGGAAAACGTAATATCCCCAATCCTGTCCACATCAGCAGTGTTCAGTCCGTATCTCAGTCCACGAGAGAACGCAAAAATCATGTATCTATACATATATATATCCATTCTATATTCTTGCCATGCCCTGGCAACCGAGCCTCTGAGCCTTCCCATAAGGATGTACACTTCAACCAATTAAAGCACTGCAATAGTAATGACGCCTTTGGTGTTCCTTGATTGATCGCATATTCAGAGTGCAATAGATGATGGCTTTTGAAACGGAAACGAGAGTCAGCTGAAGGAAGGGCTTGCTTGAGTCAGAATTCTGGTTCATACCTAAACCGATCCCAACCATGGAATGTGCTTTTGGATAGCAGGCCAATGTGTTTAGAAAGACCCATAGCCATGTGGACGAGGCCCAAGGCCCCTGTTTGACCACCAGTGATAAACTGCTGATTTGGCATTACAAGCCAGATGTCTAGCCAGTGGACATGTGGACCCAGTGATGGATGGTTCTATCCATCATAACTATGTGGGTGGACACTCCTACATGTGAAGTCATGGGTCGAGATTCCAGATTGCTTGTATTGGCTAATCAATACCTGGTGGGGAAATAGTGGCTTTTGGAATGTGAAACAGCAGAAATATGCTGTTATTAGAACATGGAGTTCAACGATTAGACGAAGCGAATGAACTTCTCGACTGTTGTTTTTTTCTCCTGGCTAAAGAGCTGTAATCAGCTAATGACACATCTAGTCATAACATGCAGTGGCAGGCTGTTATATGCGTGTCTCGTGCCGTACTTTTCAACACAGCTCTGCCGAGTTTGTTCTAATTATATTTCCTGTTTTCTTTTGGAGGGGACATATTCAAAGTAGGCTGGTTATTAGCATTCATTCGTACATTTTGCTGTCCAGGAATGTTCTCTGTCTTGCTTTGTCTTTGAATTATGTCACTACCGGCAAGTCAGCATGCACTGGTTGAGCCTCAGATATCTCATCCAACCAATCACCGAAGAACAAACCTTTGACCAGGAAAGGAGGCTGGACTAATGAAAAGAATTGACAGGTGTTTAATTTGATAGGTGAAGAAAAAGAGAACCTGAATGTTATTAGAACCTCTATGAGAGTACTCACTTACTTTTTGATCTTTTGCAAAAGTTCTATATAATAACTAAACTAAATAATTACTAAATAATTACAAAAATACAAAATGTAGTAATTTACCAGATCATATGGAAACATCTATACATCTTATACAACAGTGCCTTGTGGTTAGGGGCCGATTCAAGGGTTGGGGTTTGAACAGTCTGAAGAGGACATCCTTGAGCAAGGCAGGATGTTGACTGAGCTGCTGCTGGGTTCTTTAGATGTTGGTTTCATGACTCTCCCCTCTCACAGCTTGTTAACCTGAGGACATCAGGACGCTGTGTTGTGCAGCAACTCTTCTACATTCTGATTCTGTGCCTTGTCAAGAAATAAACATTTTTAATTAAAACCCAGTACAACAACATTCCGTTTTAATCAATGGCAGGTGCCAGAGAGGAACACATGTCAAATTAACCGATTTATGGTTATTTCCCTGAATAAATGGTGGGCTTTTTTGTATAAAAATGTTTGTGCTCAACAAAAGCACTTAGCACTTATTATATTGACCAGATTACTTTTTGACAGGCAGAGTCAAGACAAGAAGATCTGGTCATCTAAATTTGGAGGAGAGTTGTGAAAACATTCTTGAATGCCAGAACTGCAGTGTGTGACATTGAGAGTATGTGTGTGTGTGTGTGTTTGTGTGTGTGCGTGTGTGTCTGTGTGTGTGTATGTGTGTGTGTGGAGGGGTGAGGACTGGTCACAGTATATTCAACTCCATCTGAGAGGCGAAAAAAGACTGCAAGGAGGGCCAATATACACCCATCCCTCCTCACATCCCTCCTCCTCTGCACAAACACACGCATTAAGAGTCATTAATGAAATCACATCAACAGAGATCAAATAGGATATTCTATCACTTCCTGGGACAGCAGCATATAAAGAGAAGGGACCACATATAAAAACGTCATTGCAAGCAACTCAGGATCGGAGCATCATGATGATTTATCTATCAAAACAAAGTTTGGCCTGGTAAAAAAAGTTTTTTGTCTTTTTGGTTCACTAGTGAGGCGGCATTCAGAGCGAAAACATTTTATATATTAAGAAAATGTTGACTTCTTCAGTTAAAACCCGTATGCTGTGTAAACAATCTGGGCTCTGGTTTCCGTTGCGTCAGCTCTCAGGCAACATGCTGCACTTTGGAATGTTTTGTCTCTGTGTTTTTAGGTTGAAGTTCAATGCATGATATATACATGAAGTACACATTAAATATATATGCTGCTAGAGCTATGGCAAGCGATAGTTATTCCAAAACTACTTCCAGAAACAGATCGGATACCACACATATTCCACTACCTGCATATGTAAAAGAAACTGGATCATATTAGCCTGATTATAAGCTGTTTCAAAATTGCCATGTGACCAAAATTGTGTGTGGTAGTGACAGTGCCCACCGAGACGTATGCTGGCTAGATCCGATGACCCAGTGGACTGAACCAACTGGTAAACAGATCTAGTCAGCGTTGAGACTCCCACTTGTGATGTCAATCTGTCCTATCCTTCGTCCTAGGACCTCTCTTGGTCCCTCAACTCCTCCGCCCTGGTCAAGAAGGCTCACTAACGCCCCTTCTTCCTGAGGAGACTGAAGAAGGTACATCTCTCCAGTCAAATCCTGGTGAACTTCTACCACTGCACCATCGAGAGCATCCTGACCAACTGCATCACAGTCTGGTATGGCAACTGCACCGCCTCAGACAGGACAGCACTACAGAGAGTCGTGAAAACGGCCCAACGCATCACCGGCTGCCCACTCCCCACCATTGAAGCTGTCCAGCACAAGCGCTGCCTGCGAAGGGCGTGCAGCATTGCCAAGGACAGCTCCCACCCACGTCACAATCTCTTCAGCCTCCTACCCTCCGGGAGGCGCTACAGATCCCTCCGGACCCGGACCAGCAGATTCAGAGACAGCTTCTTCTCTGGGGCCGTCGCTCTTCTGAACTCTTCAACCCGGTGAGTCCCCCTACCCCCGACATCTGCACACCTGCACTACTCCCTACCCCCTCCCCCTACACCCCCACCATCCTCCTAACTGCACACTGACTCCAGCACCACTGTCAGACTCTCACACTGTACATTTGCACTACCCTGTATGCTGTATATTACCGTACATAACTGTATATACCCTGTACTTCACATGCACTGTATATACTCCACTGTCCTCTCTGTATATTCTCTGCAGTATATTCAGTATATTCAGTATATTCCTCTAGTTGGTGTACATTCTCTGCATATTCTGCTCACACAGCTACTGTCACTGTTACCGTTCACTGTCATACTGTCATTATACTTGTCATACTTGTTATACTGTTGCACTTTTGCTACTACTTTGCACTTCTGGTTAGATGTTAACGGCCGAATGACAGGTTTCGAGTTGCTGCCCCTGGTGGTTATTTCAGATATTACAAATACTGCCCTCTGGTGGTTTGGGGAGATTACTTCATGTATTGAGTGTTATTGGCAGTGAAAGGAGGATCTTGGGGAACCAGGGTTGCGGAGGCCCTACAATATTTTGGCATTACCTTCTTTAAGTTGCAATGGTTGAAGTCGCCCACGATGAGGGGACTTCATGGGGGACTGCCTTGAGGTAGCGATTCGAGGAAGTTTACTAACCTCACTGTAGAGTTTGCTCAATGCAGCATTAGCATCTCTGCTTGGGGGGTGGGCACCCCTGCCCCCGCCGTGTTCCCTTGTCTCTCCGTAACTCCACAGGTAAGTCTTTTGTTTGTAAGTTACAGTCTGCATTCTGGTACAAATTTACTGAAATGATCCTTAAGTCCAAGAGTGTTTGGCGATCATATGTGATGGTCGCTTTCGCGTATAAAATAAAAAATTGTGTGCAGAGCTCATAGGAACGTGTCCGCTCTGCTCCATCGCCACCACAAAACACATTCAACATATTGCAAAATAATTATGGAAAGCATGAAAGTCTGCATTCATTAATACACCTTTCCAATTTGTTCCAATGTGTTATTGGTTTTGTTTGTGTGTGAATACAATACTGACTTGGGCTAATTCCTGGTTATTATTAAGGCTGTAATCAGTGTCGATGACGCTGATTACTCAGTGTTATATTTGCCAACACATAATTTTCAACAACAAGCCAATAATAATAATAATAACTTCTCTTATGTTGTTCATGCTATGGTCTATTTGCAAGTTTGCGACTGGTTCAATATCTTGGGCCACATGAATTTAGAAGTAAAGTGTGAAATATTATTGTGAAGATAGTCTGTAATTGTAATCCATTAATATTTAAATATGCAAAGTGCTTTGGTCTCACACTATATCTCAGCATCAGTGTTAACTATTCAGACTTCAGCTAAGTCTGAATAGTTTTCACTTTTTACTGTAAAGGACATAGACTAATCCATTCCCATTGCAGGTCTGTTCATAAATTCTCAGCTTTGAAAGTTGGACAATGCTACAGCGTGTGAAGGGCGGAGGGGCGTAGCATTGACCGTTTGGTTACAGAGATATTCTCCCCTGAACTCATCATTGGCAAGGACAAGATAGATGGAAGACAATTTTACGAAATGCATTTCTACAGTGACACAGGTTTGATTTTAAACCTTCACAGACCCTCTCAGGACTTTGGAGTCTCAAAAGGATGTTTTGAGTTGAATTTGAAGTTACATTTGAAGCGAACAAATTAATGAAATGTAGTAGTAATTCTAATTAAACACGTGGTTTAACACCCCGTTCCCCCAGATTTAAGCTCGCCTGCCATTACAATTCAGATTCTGAATCTGTTCATCTCAAGTTAAGACTACTTCATAAACAATAAATGTGAATTAGATATGAATATTTAGGCCTTGGTTTAGGTAATGCTCTTCACTGAGTAAATTGCATTATTGTTGCAATCATGTTGGTCCACACAAATGCTTGTGGCTTCATGAGGACTGCTGAAAATGCTCCTCTTGTATTTGTATTTGTGGCTGTCGTCTCTGATGAACAACTGGATGTTGAGAATGGTCTGCTGCTGCTGACTTTTGCTTCTGCTTTTTCAAGCACCCCTTCGAAGCAGTTCTACTTTTAGGATGATTTTTGGTTTTAACAGTGTTAAAAAATAACTGACACTAAATAATGCTAAACAGAAAGATGTTATTAGACAGATAGGAATGTTGTTTGTAAGATTTTGATTTTATACTACTGGCTTTGATGTATGCACATGAAACTCAATATTGCTGTGATTTAGCATGCTAGCCGAGAACTAAAATGAGGAGGCACAGCAGCTTGTATAATCATATTTTAGTTTACCAAGTACATTTCCAGGAGCCAACCTATGGTGGTGGAAGACAATTAAGTTATAGCGTCAGACATTAAAGCGGTTGAAAGCTGTTCTTGTGTCCAATGTCTTGGACACAAACAGAAATACTTTCACTGTTGCTTTTTTGCCCTTCATGTCTCTTTGTTATTTTCAAAAGTTATAAGCAGCTAATTGCACCCAGAGGAACTTTTTTGGGAGAATGATTTAAAAAGTCATTAGTGTCACAACGATGAAACGGTTGGCTGGCTGCCTGGCTACCGCTGGTGGGAACCAGCTTTCCTGCCAGCCTCCCTCCCCTTTTCCTCTTCACACCAGCCTCATTACACCAGCTCACTGGTACTCTGACCAAGGATGTCTTTTAGTGCTACGCTGCTGCTGCTGCTGCTGCTGAAATGTCACCCTTCCATCGCCCAAACAAGCTTCCAATAACAAGCTTCCAATGTGTTGCCAACCAAACCGATTCCCCTGAAGCGCACTGTCCGAGAGAGTACCAATATCTGAATTACCTCTGCAAATGGTGGGGTCCGGGCAGGCTCTCTCCTCCGTGAGTGGCCCAGAACACTGACTCTGCTCCTCCTCATCAGAGATGGGGAAGCCTGAGTCCAGGTCCAGACAGGCCCGGTAGCGGCGCTGTCGTGAAACCAGGGTGGGCCCCGCCACAGCGGGCCCCATGGGGGACAGTTGGCATGGAGAGCAGGGGGTCCACTCCGACCACTCACTGAGAATGACTGTGTGTGTGTGTGTGAGAGAGAGAGAGAGTGTGAGGTGAAGTCAGCAAGTCAGCATTCTCATCTCTGAACAGAGATTTCCTTTAGATGGAGTGGAGCTAGAATCATGTGTTCTGTGTGTGGTGAACACATGATGTGGTGTTGCTTATCTTACATTCACACTCTCTCATGTCACACTGCAGCGTCCCGTCATGGCAGAGACTACAGCAGAAAGCACACAACATCATGACATCTTTATGAAATATTCAAAAGAAAAGCATGACCCAAAATTGTACTGCTAAACCGAGATACAGGGGGACATGACATGAGGGTGAAGACAGATTTAAAACTGTGAAAGCGCTAGATTACATACTGTATATACACATTGGAAGAGAGAGAGACACACTCAGTGGGAGAGAGAGAGAGACAGACACACACAGTCAAAGAGCGAGAGAGAGAGAGAGAGACACACACACAGTCAGAGAGAGAGAGAGAGAGACACACACACACACACAGTTAGAGAGAGAGAGAGAGGCAGACACACACAGTCAGAGAGCGAGAGAGACAGAGAGAGAGAGACACACACACACAGTCAGATAGAGAGAGAGAGAGACACACACAGTCAGAGAGAGAGCGAGACAGAGAGAGAGAGAGAGACAG
>OMOU01088157.1:1576-12383 GCA_900312585.1 Malacocephalus occidentalis
CTGAAGAGGGAGATGGTGGGAGAGAGAGAGAGGATGGACAGAGAAAGAGGGAGAGAGAGGGAGAGAGAGAGAGAGAGGGAAAGAGAGAGAGCAAGAGAGAGACAGAGAGAGAGAGAAATGGAGGGAGAGAGAGAGAGAGAGAGAGAGAGAGGAGAGACAGAGAGAGAGAGAGAGAGACAGAGACAGAGACGTAGACAGACCGAATTGGACACTGGACAGACAGACTGAATTGGGATTTGTGTGGCTAAGACTCATGCCATCAGTTCACTTATTTTCCACATGCCTTTATGACAGACAATCTAACCCATTTCCTGTTAGGGTGTGGCGATCACCCAGTATTTATGCAACATAAAAACCTAAATTACAGTCAGTTTGTTACAGGGAGAAATACCAACCTCAGGGCAATGTTAGGCCTACACAGCCCATAAAGTAAATTAGAACCACTTGGCTATATATGTGCTTCCCCTAAAACAGCATTAGCAGCTTCAAAGTGAAGGAGAAAATACACATCCTAAACACAGTCACACTATTGTGCCAGCTTCTATACATCCATTGCTAAGGAGCAAATCATGATGATGAATGTGAGCAATCTGAGCAAAACAGAAGAGGCCTCGACTAATGAAAACAGTAGTAAGTGACTTGGTGCAGCAGGGTCAAGGCGAGCCACACTGTGTTCTAGGGTGCTAGCCAGACCTAGGGTATTATATCACAGTAGTATTTACAGCAGAGAGAGTGAACATGGTGGATGATATCCACCATCAGGTAATAGGCCTACACTGTATTCTCAGGTAAGATAAGGCCCGTTTTTCATAAGGCCTGTTTTACTTATGCACACAGTCTCCATGCAGCCTCGTTTACATCCTCCACATTCAAGTGGTTTCTTTACCATAAAGGCTCATATTGCATCTTTTGTTCTGTTCTTCAAAGCTGCTATAGATAAGATTTGAGAGCAGTAAAGAGGGAGCATGGAGAAACAAGAGAGGTGAGGCTTTTTGCTTCTTTTTTAAACTAAACAACCAAAACTAGTCCCCTTCCTCTTGGCTCCCTCCCTTTCTTTATTTATCCACCATTGAGAAGTGTTTCATTTCATGCAGATGTGATTGACAGGGAGGATGGATTCCCCAAACCAATCCTTGAAATAGAAGCCCTGTTTGGTCTGAAATAAGCAGGGAGTGGCCTAAAATCTACATTTTATCATACAGAGGTGCTCAAAAACATATATTCCCAAAGAGTATTTCACTCACTAATAGCTTTCTAATACATTTCTAATAAAAGCAAAGAAAGTCTCTTTTATGCTTGACACGTGAGAGAAGGAAGGTTGGTTCACACAGCTTGACACTTTCACACAAAAAGAGAGGGGTGTGAAGTGAAAAATGTGGGACCAACTACCAACATCCCCTCCCCACCCCCACTTCATAGAGTGAATTCAGAGTGAGACAGTACAGACAGTTGGAGCAGCAGACCTCTGAGGCTAGGAACTGTTTTGAAGCACAACACAGTACAGATCCTCGGGACAGACCATAAGAGCAGATACCCATAGGGACCCCAGGGCGGACAGGCAGGCAGACAGACAGACAGACAGACTGACAGACCAGTAAGACAGCCTCTTGTCCCAAATGACTCTATTCTTTCTTCTGTCAGTATCCAGAGAGGAGAGCAGAAGTAATTAGCAGTCCATTGTTGTCTCTCTGAACCTCTCTGTCAAAATAAACAAACAACAGACAGATGGAGGTTTTTCTCAAGGGAAGCTAAGCAATCACGCCGACAACCTACCTGCTTGGCTTGCTATGATATTTCTCATCTTGGCATTGTGTTTAGGCCATGTTATGACTAATAAATCATATCAGATGTGCTAATCTCGGATCCAGGAGTCCTACTCCAGCAGAACCTCTGGACCGGAAACCAACAATTGCAAGGGCATAGTTTCTGTAGGTGGATGAAACCAGGATGGCATTTGAAGTGTATTTATTTGCCAGTCTGGTGTTGAGTAGAAACGTTTTTCTGTTTATTACTGCTGGCTGAGTTTCCCAATGCGTGGCTGCCGTGTGTGTGTGCGGATGGCTAAACGTGTGCAACAAAAGCGTTGCATACACACACACGTGTCAACAACACAGTTTAGAAAAAAGACGATGTTTCTGAAAGGCCTCCACGGGTGTCACATGATCTGAGCAGAACCCCTCCTCTCTCTGCTGCTCGCTGCTTGTTTACCAAACAAAGACCCTGCTCTGGAGATACAGGCCCACCACATGCTCCATGACCTCAATCATTCCAGTGACCTAAAGACCTACATTTTGAAGCCAGTCAGGCTAATTTTAAGGACATTTTGGACAGCGTGATGTCTCACATAAAACCAAAGAACAAGTAAAAGGCCCATTATTATTGGAAGAAGGCAAACCATGGCACACTGGATGACTCGATCATATGACCCACGGTGCTGTCTGACTCATTGCCTGTCAATAAAGTTCCAGAAAATGTACAGTGCTATGAAGCAGTAGGGTTTGTTAAGAGACAGACATTGGGCATTACTTTGACGAACATTCAATAAACAAAGTAAAAGACCCCAAAATAAAAATATCAGTAAATATCTGTAAAGATCAAAATCTAATCAAAACAAAATGATTGTACATTAACCTACAATGACTAAAGACGCATCACTCCCAATAGCAACAACTGACATTAGGCCGAGGTCAGCAGCGGCATGTTGACTGTTGTGGCAACATTACCGGTGCAAACAATAATAGGTTCAATGTCAGATAAAAACAATGAACACTCGTACGTTGACATCCATAGTGACACCGACCCGTGCCAAGAGAGGCACGCTTTCACCTGAAAGGACAGCCCTCGTGAGTGAGATATAGGTGCATACGATATGTGCAGCAGGGGAAATAAAACACTGGAAAATACGACAGAGTAGAGGGGCGGTGTGTCACACCCAGGGAAACAGATGTGACTGGCACGTATTGGGTGGTGGATTGGTGTTATTATGTCAAGTATTAACTGTGTTTGTGGAGTGGGAGATGGGGGGATTGCAGCCACATCTTGTTATTCCATAGCGGTATTGAAATGTTAGCCACAGTGAGACTACTTCTCTGTCACTCTGGCTTTAAAAGAGCGTGAACAGATACACATGCGTTTAATGTCTCAGCTCCGCTGCCTGAAGTGGATCCACAACTCTGTCTATTTTTAACCACAGACACCCTGCTACAAACAACACATTGAGTAGAAATAGGTTAAAATAGAGCACAACAGGACACATACAACAGAACATCAGAGTAGAGCAAATGAGAGCAAGAATAGAACAGAGTCTGTGGGGCAGTAAAGCAGAATTAAGTCACTTCCTAAACTTCCTATAGAGCACAATGGCACAACAGGCCGAGCCGGACAACCTGTGCTCCGGACCACACCAACAAGCTGACCTACAAGCTACATCTTTTTGTTTTAAAAATGTAATGCAAAATGATTATCGGTATGGTCATCTTGCATTGCAGTTTGGTATCAAGGACCTACACCTAATGCTGGGCACACCAAATGACAACACAGGATTAGTATTGACAAATGTAATGTTTACAAGGCAGTGTAACTTGTGCTGACATTTGACATGCCATGTGTAACATAGAACCCTAAGTAATATTGTATATTTATTTATTTATATCTTATAATCTATCTTATAATAACTTAATAACGTTCCAACGGTTAGGCTATAACAATGCAATGAGCGCTCAATCGGTGAAACCAGACTGGATGCTAATACCATATGTCTTTGACAGGCTATGGAGGCGTTATGTATTAACGGTAATGATGTGCTCTCAATTATAAAGCAGCTCCAATAAAATATTTGTTCGCCACCATTTTTCCAGATGCAAGCTTAAGCCATTCACATTCACATGCTTGGTCCATGCTTTGGTTTAAGTTTAAAGGAGCCTATATGCGCCTATATGCTGATGGCGGAATGACAGAAGGCCAGCACAAAGAATGGATGCTAATGTAGTAGTATCATTTATCATATCATATTTATATAATATTTCTCTACGATTCCCTGGGTGAAACTCCCAGGGTGGCGTTGTCGGTTTTCCTTTCAAATTATATAAGCTTCAATCTGATAACAATCTTTACAGAGCCCTCGTACCGCCACACTAACGCTACATCTGCCAGGGACACAACAAAGCCGACTCTCACAAGACCGGGTGGTGGTCTGCCATCGGGTGAGAAAACGCGTTGAAATGTGCGAGGAAGAGGGGAAAGAGTACGGGCTTATCTTCCCAAACAATATCCAACATGTGCGTGCAACCACATGCGTAAACGATATCTTTAAGATGCCGGATGAGATCACCGTAAGGACACCGCTCCTCTCTTTCCGACCAGCGGCTCTAACGTGGACCACTAGCATCATCCGCACGCAGAATGCACCATTTTCCCGGTTTAAAACGACAGTGGCGGGCAATCGGCCAGGATAATAAGTCAACCATTTGAAACGAGCAGTCCCCGTTTATAACGAGGATATATAGATATATAGATGCAGGCCAGTGTGCATTGAGCAGGAGGGCTGGATGAGCCAGATGGGTAGCAGACAGCGTCCCTCATCCTTGCGTGATACTACAACATCTCCGCAAGATTCCGTGCATCCCGCGTATACTAGTTGAAATAAAAGACTACAGATACAGCATCTATCTCATCTATTGTGATGGTTGGGGCCACGTATAATCGAAATATTTAACATACGGTATCTAAATCTGTGGTTGCATGAAGTTATCATGATTGTCCACGTCATATGGACGTGTACTAATAACAACCGTGTCTAGACGATGCTTGGCTTCAACGTGTCTTCGTTGTGGAACGTTTTTGGGGCAGCATGCGGATGTCGCTTACCCGTTTTCTCCTCGGCCCCTCTTGTGATTGAAGCGATCGAAGCTTGCGTTGTATCCTCTGTAGCCTGTATCCAATGGCTGGCTGTGTGTGGCTCCGTGGGTGCCCGGCCCGGTCCAGCCCACAGCCCCCGTGGGCGGCAGAGAAAGAAAGCCCCGTCTGTGCGTCAGCAGCTCTCGGTCTTCCGATCGGTTGCTCAGCAATAGCAAGGCTGCGTCTTGCAATAGCGGGGTGTACATTAGACTGGCTTCATCCTCCTCGTCCTCCTTCTCCTCCTCCCCTTCGGTGCCTGCGTCTACACTTCCAGCCGGACCAGAAGTGAGGAGCGCGCCTCGGTGGGCGGGTCTCCTGGACCACACGGTCCCGTTCCGGGGTATTGTTGGACGTTAGCACATATTATTTCATTTGGAATATATATAATTCACCCGAGATAATGAATACAACTACTAGGATGTTGCAACACACACACATAAGTTGCGTTGCAACTTGCAGTTCAATTTTGATTTAAAAATAAATTAATTAATATCTGGTATTGGCATTGATTGAAAAAAATGTGAGCAGAACTAATTCTGATCAAATCCATTGTTCCGAGTTACTACTGCTGAATAGTAAAGTAATAGATAATGTATAATTAATAGATAATAGATAATTACATGACACACACAGAGTACACACACACGACTGACGATACCCATCTAGCTATTAATTGTCGTGAACTTCAGCAGCTATCGTCGTTTTGGGTTGTTAAACGTTTGCATCAATTACATTTAGACAAGACCATTTTGAAATATAGAAAGTCCGCAAAAGTAGGATTTAAGTAAAACAATAATCATATCAGATTTTCTGTTCTATCGTTTTTAACTATGTAACACGACTACATCGCATTTCAGAACTATAGCGAAACCAATAAACACATTTTACATATTTACAACACAACTATTTTGAATTTCAAAATGGTTCAATCCACAAAGCAAGGAAGCGCTCGTTTTATTTTAAAAGAAAAACAGGCGGAGTTCCAGTGTGAGACCTTATAGCCTGCTGCGTACAAATGCTGCGCCTGGAGTAGACGAGCGAAACACAAACCAAACGCTCCCACTGGAGAAGAGGCGTTGTAAGTGCGGGTTTCCTCCTCCCTGCCTGCTAGCGAATAGCCATCATGGACGATCCGCGGGACGTTCAAATTTTCAGAAGAAATACAACTTCTAGATCGTCTACCTGTTCGGCTTTTGCTATGGAGACCAAAAGGAAGAAAATTAGAGAGAGCACATTCTTCCAGCAAAACGAGGTAGGCGATATTACCGCATGCAATGTAACCATCACAACTGAATGTTTACCGTGTGTGTCTGTGTGTGTGTCTGTGTGTGTGTCTGTGTCTGTGTCTGTGTCTGTGTCTCTGTCTGTCTGTCTGTCTGTCTGTGTCATTCATTTAATTACCACATATTATCAGCAGCCTGTTGGATAGTTCAGATAATTGTTAAAATTGATCATTGTTAAAATTGTTAAACAATAAACAAGTCTTGAAACTTAACTCCGCCCCCTCTCATCTCCATTCAGTCCGTGGACAATACTGAGCGCAATCTGATAGGGGAGTACACGTAGCTCCTGCATTCATCTAATGGCATTGAAACCAGAACCCTATTTGTTTAAACAATTGAATAACATTTTAAATGTGTACATAGATTGATGTTGTGTAGGTCTAGTCTACCCAGTGGTAGAGTAGACTTATTGATTTATTTCTATGGATGTCACAATACAAATGACCATAATGTATACATTTCACAGGCTATATTGCAAAAAAGGCAATGTGATTTGGTCATATTTGGTCATATAGTAGATGAGACCTTGTGTTGCCACTACAACTGTGTCTGTGTGTAGTCATTCCTAACACTACATTTGGTGACAAGGATGGCTGATATTTCTCTCCCACCACCTGGGATCCCACTGGTTCTCTGTGATGGGGTCTCTTCTGAGCTACCAGCAGTTGTTGGATACTGGCATCATTGAGCCAGTGGATGCTTCGCCCTGGGTCTCAAACCTGGTGGTGGCTAAGAAGACGTCTGTGTTGATATGCGTGCAGTTAATAAGGAAGTGATTGCTGACAAGTTTCCACGGCCCACCTCGGCGGAGCTCAGTCCTATGGCTCTACAGTGTTCTCCAAAGTCGACCTTAGGCAAGGGTATTTACCGGTGCCTCTCCATCCCAGCAGTAGAACCCATACAGCCTTTATCACACATACGAGATTGTTTCCGTACACCTGTATGCTCTTTGGCCTTAGCTCCGCCCCCAGCTGCTTCCAGAAGGTCATGGTCTCTGTGCTGGCTGGCCTTATATCTGGATGATGTTTTCACACACGGGTCCACCGTGAGCAACTCAACAGAGTTTTCACAGTAGCTGAACACAACCGAACTCTCAACACTGGAAAATATCTCTTCTCTGTGCTAGCCATTGAGTATGTGGGGTCCCGACTGTCAGCAGGTGGTATAACTCCAGTCCAACGTGGACACCCTTCAGGCCGACACACACCCCTCCATGCCACTGTCTCTCTGCAGGAGCTAAAGGAAGCCCCCGAACAGGACCCTATCCTCTCTCAGCTCTGCACCTACACCCAGAATGGCTGGCCTCACAAGGCTCCTGAAGAGCTGACTATGTTTTCTAGAGTCAAGACATGCTGTCTTGCTAGACATCTGTGCGGCATGCGGGTTTTGCACAGTGGCCCCTAGTGCTCTGCGTGCACGCGTCTGGCGGCCACCCAGCTATTGTGAAGCTAAAACATTCTGAGACATTTCTCAGCCACCTCAGCTTTGTGCCTCCTCACCTCGGCCTGTTCAGCCTCGTGTCTCTCCACCTGCTCGCACTCGTTCACGCCCTGGCCACCCACAGGACTTTGTCAACATTTCATGTTTGAAATCTTGCAGGAAGGGGGGGAAATGTTATGTCTGCACACTGGGTCTTCAGTGCTGCATTTAGTTAGCGTTCAAATGTGCTGCGTTCGTTGTGTTACGTCTGAGCCATGGGGTTTGATTGCTTGGGTCTGTTGGCTGTGTTGGTCATAAATGAAAAGTAAATGTTGATACATTGAGACATTGTGTTGATACTACAACTGTGTCTGTGTGTAATCATTCACAAAAGAGTAACGGTCACCTCTTTAATGATAAACGGAGGGATAAATTCCAGAGGAAGTAGAACCCTGTCACATTTGTATTATCGTAAAAACCGTCATGGTTTAACGATCATTGATTACATTGTGTGTTTGTATATTGGCCTTGCAACTATGAATGCTCAAAACCAGCTCTATTGTTATCTTTATGTACCACAGTGATATATTGCTGTCTCTTTTAACAAATGTACTCTTTGTAAGTCGCTTTGGGGTAAAGCGGCTACTAAATGCCCTACATTCAAATTTAACTTTTGTGATGATTTCACCTGAAAGGTCATTTTTGTCACGATAATCGTGATATGACATTTTCATACCGTTTCATCTCTACTGTCCACCACAGACAGCTATTGCAAAATCTACAAATTGCAATATGTCATCTATGCAATTTTTCATATCGGCCTATCTCGCTCATGGACAATATTTTAACACAACGTTTCACTTATCCCATATATTTGCCATGCTCTGTGTATGTTACTACTCTGTGGTAGGACTCCAACGTCCAGGGCAAGCTGGACTTTGAGGTGCGCATGCGCGACGGGGCCTACAAACTGCTGCTGGCCTGCAGCAAGAGGGAGCAGGTGCTCCACGCCTCCAAGAACCTGCTGACCTCCAACACACGCATCAGGGCCTATCTCACACAGCTGCAGAAGGTGGCGCACGAGGACCTGCTGGGAGCCGCCAGGAGGTGGGTGATGTGTGGGTGGGGGAACCAGGTCAGGTGACCCGTGATAAGATAAGGGCTGCACGATTATGACAAAGTTGATTTTCTCCTGATATTGTGATTGCGATTATTCATTGCGATTGACAGACTATCGGTTCCATTAATATTCTGTGGCTGATTTAAAGTCACAGGTTTATACAATCAGATGTATTCATATTTGTATAAATTTTTGCATTCCAAAATATGAATTGTGACACAAAAGGTTTTGATGCAGTGTGAATGTTGCGTGAATTGTCTCGTTAAACGTGAATGTTTTGTCCATTGTCTGCTCAAATGGAATCCTTTCTTTCAGTCTCGCCGATCCAATTTCAGATAACCGCGTCCCCTGTGCTGGGAAAGTCGCTATTTCTGGTAAGAGCACTACTCTGCGTCTGTGTGTCTCCAATTGTATCTGTAATCTGTAAACAACACTGCGATAATACTAATTATTCTCTGCTTCAAATGCACTAAAAGACACATTTCGGTACACATTTTGCTTGATCTTTTCCAGGGCTGCGCATTCCGTTGATGTGGAAAGACTCCGACCACTTCAATAATAGAGGCAGTAAGTTTCACTGTTTGGCCTGTTGTTTCATGTCCTTAACAGCTTGCTCTTCGTTTCCTCTACGCACACAAGATCTAGTGATGTTGTGGACATGAGCTTTGTTCTGTTTGGAGACGTGCTTGCGCTCAGCGTTGCCGCGTGTGTTCCAGGTTCACGCCGGGTGGCCGTCTTCTGTGTGATGCAGATTGGGTCCGATGTGTTTGACACAGAGATGGTGGTGGTGGACCGATCAGCCACTGACATCTGCTTCGAGGGAGTCACCATCTTGTCAGTGTCTTGAGCACTGCGTTTCTATTAATCAGCAACATCATAATCCTACATAATAATCATAGTAATCGTATACAAGATAAGATTCATATTTCCATTCCAGCTAGACTGCGCAATAGGCTAATTAAGTTGTTGTTGATTTAGTTGTACACTTTAATTGCATGTATTTTTAAAACAACTGCTACATTGGTGTTAATTAGGTGTTCTGCTCTTTTTTTAGCAACAAGGCAGTGCCCCAGTTCGAACTCAAGGTGGAGTTGTGGAGCTGCGCAGTGGAGGACGACAACACTATCCTCGCCAACACGCCAAAGAAACTAGCCAAGAAGCTGCGCAACTCCATGGGAAAGGCTTCCGGGAAAAAATTCTGCCCTCTGCTGGACAGCCCGGACCCTGACACATTTCTGCATTCAAATCCAATTCCCCCGTAGGTGGAATATAGTGCTCCTAATGAGAAATCAAGGACACAAGTGGTTCATGTTTAATACAGACATTGCTCTTGTGATAATCCATCCTCTGTGTCTGTGTCTGTGTCTGTGTCTGTGTGTGCTCTCTCAGTGGGACCAGGTACAGCCTGCTAGCCTACACCACCCTGTGTCTGCCTGAAGCAGAAGGCAGCTTCCAGTCCCACTCTCTGGTTGTCCTGCAGGACGGTAGGAAATGGAGCACGAAAACACAAAACATCAAAACCAACACTTTCTCTGCTGCCTTAGTACAGATGTCTCTATAAATAATTAAATATTGACTAAAATCCTTCAATTATTAAAAGCAGAACACATACCCAAGGTCCTGGCTCCATGTTATAGGTGTGGTGTAGCTTTTCATAATGGATACTGCAATGTGAATTCCCTTGAATGCACACTACTACTTGGCAAGTAATTAGGATAGAAGGGTAACATTTTGCTAAATGTATACCCGCCCATTCACAGCTGATTGGTCCTCGTGGCTGCCACTCTATGGGAACCTCTGCTGTCGCTTGGTGGCCCAGCCTCACTGCATGACACAGGCCATGATGAGTGGGTTCCTCAACCACCAGGTGAGCTGATGACTAACTGCTTCAGCGCGCCTGAAACCTCTCGATCGGAAATAGTCGCCACCAAACAATCATATTCATTTGAGTGGCCCGTGGTTGTATTTGAAATAGGCTTGAATGTCCTCCACTTTCGGCATCGTGTTGCAGAGCAATGTTAAGAGATCAGAGATCAACCTACGGACTGACCGTGTTTTCAAAGTGGAACAAACAACATACTGACAAACC
>OMOU01088163.1:0-12687 GCA_900312585.1 Malacocephalus occidentalis
CGCATCACTTAGATTTGCCACAAATTGCATCAGTTATTGGCAATTTAAATGAAATGTCAACAATATCAGCAAAGCTTGATGCATGACATGAACACCCTTGCTTTCTATTCGTTTCAGAAAATACACGTACGGAACAGACACTGCTTTGGTGAGCTGTGTGTGTGGACCAGACTGTTTGGTAAGCAGTGTGTGTGTGGACCAGACTGTTTGGGGAGCAGTGTGTGTGTGGACCAGACTGTTTGGTAAGCAGTGTGTGTGTGGACCAGACTGTTTGGGGAGCAGGGCACCTGAGCAGCTTTGTAGAGCGATTGTTGATCGGAGAGCGGCGTTTATTTTAGCGGCTACTTCAAATCTCCTCGTAAACAAGCACTGCAGTCTTTTTCTGTTGTCTGTGTTTTTTAAATCTTTAAACCACTCATTTAAGTCGGAAGTCTTAGCCCTCTGGAGTGGGAACCGTTGCCCATTAAGTCAACCTTCAAAGGACTACTTGAATAGAGACGCTCACCTCTCTCTAGAAGATGCTAGGCTTCCACGCGGAGCACAATGGCGGGATTTAGAGAGCGCCGTTGTCGTGGTGACGAGCAGCCGTCCACCCTAAATTGCTTCTTTGATCATCTCGTTACATCCTCCAAACTCAAAAGGTTTTCAGAAAAGAGTTGGTTGTTATAATCAGGAAGGGATTCTTTTGTCCTGGTTTATGTTATTTCGTTTTTTTTCCTAATATGCTAATTTATCGCTCAAAGGTCTTCGGTGTGTTAACCTTCAAATGTCGAACCTAATTTTCACCACGTGTGATCATCAAACTTGAACTTTTATTGTTTGATGAACATGTCATTTCACTTAGGATAGTAAACCTCTCGTTTTTATCCCAGTAGAAGGGATTTCGGGTCGACTATTTCTCATTTCACGGTAGAAATGGCAAATATGCCCCAAGCAGTGATTTTGTTGTGAGTCCTTATAGTTTTTGTTGTGTACTGTCAGTAACACTGAAATTGTTATTATTATTATTATTATTATTATTATTATTATTATTATTACATTTAGGAATTCATTTTGGTCAGAAAAACTAGCTTCGTCTTCCAAGCATTGCCAATAAGAAAATGAATTGTTGAAAGTGCCAAATTTTGTATGAGGTTACTGAATCGATTGCAGACTGGGGCATTTGTAAGGAAGTCTTCCTTCACAAATTGTCCGTATTCTCGAACAGACACAAAGCGGCCTCGCTTTCGCTGAACCACCTTTCTGTCCCGACTGCATGTCTGTCAATGCACTGACTACATTTACTTTGCTAGTGAGGAGGTACGCGTGTGAGTCAAAACCCCAACCGACCTGCCGACCTGAAAGGTGTTTTCACAGGAATAGTGGTCAAATTGTCATCATCATCGTCTCCGTGGCGCCGTTCGGCAACAGAATTATGATTCCTTTCAGCATTTCGTTCTATGTCTGAAGTCATTTGTGGTGAGTGTCAGCCATTTGTACAATCTGTGGATTCCAGCAGAAAAAGATGAATATTTTCTGAGCTGTTCACATTGAGAAAAAGAAAAAGGTCAACTTGTTAAGTGATGTAATAAAATAAACCTGCTGTGAGAGCCGTCTGTTCCTAGTCTTTGATCAAATACTATCGTGCAATGTGTGTGTGTGGGGGCGGGGGGAGGTTGGTGGCTGGTTTAAGCAGCCTCAGTCATGCTGATCAGACTCTCAGGGGGCTTCTGGGTGAGACTGTAGTGACAGTGACTACTGAAGTTGTTGGAAGACAGAGCAGGTGGCATATGCTTCTACACAGTGAGTGTGTGTGTGTCGCCATGCCTTGTTTAACATGTGGCTGTTGATCACCACGAGTGGCTCAGGCCCCAGACTCTAATCAGCCTGACTTGGGCCAGGTGAGGTTGCTTAAACCAGACACTAACCACACACATTCCACAGCTCTATTTACCCAACCCAGCTCTTATACAGAAGGATCATTGGATCACTTCCATCATAAATCCATGATGTATTATGTCTGTCATTACACACAGTGTACACAGTGTATTCCAGGTATATACTCCTAGACTGTATCCCCAGTGTATACTGCTAAGATGGTACTCCAGGTGTATGTATCCCAGGTTTATTCCAAGTCCACCTCCTAATCGGTGCCACTTAACAAGACAAAACTGCTAGAACTCATTAGAATTCCAAGTCCTACTGAGCCAGATCAGGGTTTACCTGTCCCAGACAACGTTTTACCAAGTTCTACTTGAAGAGGACCAAGTTCTACTGAGCCAGACAACGTTCTACTAAGTCAGAGCAAAGTTTACCTGAACCAGACCAAGGTTTACCTGAACTGGACCAAGGCTGCCATTGGAGCTAGCTACATCTGGTCATGAACCCTGGGTGTTATCAACTGTATTCATATATGTGATGCCCTGTAGGCATATGACAGAGATGTTTCATCCAGCTGCGCCCCATATGGACGGGTTCATGCTTGCAAGATGACTCATAGTAGAGTCATATTCCATGTTTGTTAGCAGGCTCCATAGAGAGGGGAGAGGAGGAAAGTTTGTTTTTGTTAGCAAGACAAGTGTGGAAGTGTGTGTGGTATTGTATGTTGATGTACATCCCTATATATAGAGAGGTATAGTCCATATCTTTGCTGATGAAGCCCACACTAGGTTTAAACAGGACAATTTTGTGATGACAACACCAGCATGAAGTGTTGATCTCTTCAAACAAAAGAGAGATTAGCATAAGCAGCCCCTAACCCGTCCACCAAGAGTTAACAGGACATAGGAGTCCCTCTCAGCAAATGCCTGCTGCTTCACCATTATAACAGTGCGGGGCGTTCGAAATAGACCCGTTCATGCCGTGTCCAATGAGATGGTTATATCTGTTCTCCGTGACACGAGTCTTTGAGATAAAACACGTAATTCAAATGTCAGGAGAATTAGGGGAAGTGGCTGCACTTCACTGGCCACCACGTTGCCAGGATACACAGGCATGCTAGTGGAATGGAGACATGCATATGCGATTCTTAAAGTGGCAAGTAAGCGAGAAAGTGAGAAAGAAGGGAAGGAAAAAAAGAAAAATAACTATTACACACCAAAGTTATATTTTAGAACTATTTATATTGAAAACATCAAAGGCCTGAGCAAAATTGGATCATTACTGCGTGTCTCCTGATGGTAGAATGTAGCCAAGTACATTACACAAGTAGCCTACTGCACTGAAGTACAAATATGAGTCAAATATGAGTCATCAGTATTTCTATTTTGGGCTCCTTTATACTTTTACTACACTACATCCGAGAGGCCATTGTAAGCTACTTTTAACTCCACTACATTTATCTGACAGCTTTAGTTGCTAGTTACTTTGCAGATTAAACACAAAACCGAATCGGTGAATTAAATTATTCTATATTGCTTCACATTTAGCTGCTGCAACAGTAAAGCGAGGAAAACTTTAAAGCATCACTAATTATAATCCAATAATATAATTGGCATCATTCCGAATGGGCCTTGCTGTATAATGAGTAGCCTATTTTACTTTGATAATATTGCTAATTCTTGTGTACTCAATTTTACTCAGTAACTATTTTCTAAGAAAGATTTCCAAAGCAGGACGTCTACTTCTTACTTCTTTCTACAGTCTGGTATTATTACTTTAACTCATGTAAAGGATCCGAGTACTTCTTCCAGCGGCCCTTTCACACCTATAGTTCGATAATAATAATAATCAATAATATATATAAATAATATATTTTTAAACCAATGAAGCCGTCCATTGAATATTGATTGTAGACGAATAATCTAGCGTATATCAATGAATGGTCATCCGCCCCCCGTTTTCAAGCGGACCAGAGTTCGTCCGTTTGATCCGCATCACAGTCCGAATGAGCGTTCACACCGCCCCGTACTACCGGGGACACGCTCCAGGGGTCGATCAAAACGGGCCAAACAGCTCAGGTGTGAAAGGGTCCTTCAATGGCTTCCGTCATAATCTGCCATCGGCCCAGCCTGGCCCCCCCAGTAACACGGGTGTAGAACCGCCTCTGGTACAGCGACCAGGAGGCGGAGGAGGTACGGGAGGAGGAGGAGGAAGAGGAGGCGGAGGAGGGATTTCCAGTGTGGTCACCGCTCAACTAACGTTCTCGCGAAGAGCAAGAGAGACCACAGTCTGTCGTCGGCTGAAACAGGGTGATGGTAAAACGAAACAAACCATGGCTTCTGCGAGTAAGTCCTGTCTCCTGCTCCTTGGCTTCCTGCTCTTCTACGTCGTCTACCTGCTGCTCGGCGCGCTGGTGTTCTCCGCCATCGAGCGGCCGGTGGAGGAGCAGGTGAGACGGGACCTCCTGCGGCTGCGGCGGGAGTTCCTCAACCAGACGTGCGTCAACGCGACGGCGCTCGAGGAGTTCCTGGCCCGGGTTCTGAGCGCCAACCAGTACGGCGTGTCGGTCCTGCAGAGCCCGTCCGCTGGCTCCAACTGGGACCTGGCCTCGTCCGTGTTCTTCGCCAACACGTTGGTCACCACAGTCGGTGAGTAGGGGGAGGCGGAGGAGGACGAAGCAAACGGGGAGGACGCCTGGAGTTATTTTTGGTGTTAGTGCACCAAAGTCCGAAAAAAAACATTCTGCATCCATAGTCAAGTTATTCTTCTCCTCGTGTTCCTTCCCTACAGTCGTCTACACAGTTGTCAGACATGCACTTAAACTTGAGATAAACATCCGCGTAGAGGCCTACCTAGCAATGGCCCCCAAAATATAACAAATGGGGCATTTACATAAAAAACGAATATGTTGGTGACCAGACATGAGCTTATTTGTGGCACGTTATCATATTTTAGTTGTTGGTGGATTGTTGTTAAGCCCACAGGGAGAGAGTGAAACGAAGCAGCAGTGTGTGGGGAACTTATATATAACTTATACGAACTGATATAAACTAGTATATTAACCTCTCTTGCACATGAGACCCTATTGAACGCAATGTGAATGTTCAAGTCATATTCAAGATAAGGTCTCGCAAATCAGGCTTTAGATCTCTGAAGTCTAAAGTTGAGCAGATAAGGTTACATCTGGGTCCATTGGTTTGGACCAATCATGTTGCTGGATGGGAGAGGATCTTTGGCGTCTTGACTGGATCTGAGATCAGAGACCATCCTACTTCAAGATTCAACACTTTATTGCCACGTGTAACAAGCACAATGGAATGCTTCCTCCCCATTCACCCCTGCAGTACTTCTGTTCTAAAACGACTGTGTAATAGTACCTAGGTAGAGTTAAAAGTACGAGTAGCAATACTCTGGCAGGTGGTGCAATAATTGTAGTAAAGTGTTTGCGTGTTTGCAGCAGCAGCAATACGTGATGATATCGTCTAATGATAAATAACAAAGTGGCCAGTGAGCACCTGTCAGTGAACATTAACAGTGTTTGGTTAGACTGTGGGCCAATGACCACTTCCCAGAATGGTTTACCTGGAATAGAAATGGCCACCGTGAACAACACGACAGGCTGTCGTGCACGCTAAAGATATCCACTGCTTGTCCAGGTGTTGGACTGGTTCTCACGGTAGGTGGCTCGATCAGGGCGTGTGGAACAAGTGCAGTGGTCAAAATGAAGGGTTTTGGTCAGCCTTTCTATTGAAAGCATTGAGATCATTGAACTTGTGTTACCTTAATTATTTAAAGGGGACATATGATTACTAGATCTAGACTACCAACCTACCCAGTGGACTGCACCGACGGGTAAACTGATCTAGTCGGCATACATCTAGGTGGACATTCCCACTTGTGATGTCACTAGTGATGCCCTTTTAAATAAAAAAGGATCTCCTACATTTCAAGGTGATCTCTCTTTATTGTCTGTCTCAAAGTATGTCAAGGCTAATTCACCGTGTAATGTGTTGTCATCTGAACTTCCTATGCATTTGTATTTATCATGCCGTGACACTGACCACAGTGACAGACACTGCGAGCGATGGGAAATGACTGTGTAGAATAGAGCACAACCCCACCTTCAAGTTAAAGCTACCCTGGCAAGCGTTTGGATCTTAGGCTGGAAGAAGTTGTTTGACTGACGATGAGCTCGCTATATTTTTTCAACAATCAATCAATCAACGACAAATATAGGGGAATTTGTGGCAATATGGTAATTTACACCATAAAAACATGGGGAAGTTGGAAGGCAAAGTATAGGGGAGGTGCGCCCAGACTAGGGGTGCACCACAGGCGTGACATTGTTTTGGTGTGTGGGAGTGTGTGTGTTGTGTGGTTGGCTGGCTTATTTGCCCTCACCTGGCCAAGATTGCGCCTGGTGAAGTCAGCCATCAGCACACACACTCAGGAGAGCACTAACATGCTAGCAGCTACCATCTGCTCTGTCTGCCACTTTACACACATTTGCAATAAACCAGACTTCCTGTGTCCTTAGAGGAGCCCCGAACAGAGGGCCTGCCTACGATGTGGAAATGTTCATTCCATTTACATTGAAATGACCCACAACTAGTCTGGGGAAATATTAGCATTTTTACTAATTGGTGTATGTGGCACTTGCTTCTAAATTGTAATTTCAGAAGCCAACTTTCCTCAAAACGGCCCCATGCCCAGTGACGTTGTCACTCTCAAAGTTAAGAGTTGGGAAGAAGAGAGTTTTTACAACCTATATGTCAATATATTTATGTTTATAGCCACTGGGGCGAAACCATTACCACCATTGTTGACTATGCAGCAACCGTCTTATATGTTACCGCGGCAGCCAAAATTGATATCCACAATTTAGCTTGCTTTGTCTGCTGAGTGACCTACTTGGTCACCACTGCATGTCGATTACGCTCTTACCAAGGAGTCCGTTACACGAGACGAACGGATGAACGGAGAGCCGGGTGCTGTACAACATGCCTTCATCATGCGCTGCCACATCTACTTCAAGCACGAGTGTGAGGAGTGTGTGGAGCCCGGTGGATTGCAGCGTGGGTGTGTGTAATGTCACAACCCGGCTCAAGTCACACGGACGTGATCAGTTCACACACAAGTGAAGAGACTAGTCACTTGTTTTTCCCTTTTCTTTACAACCTTTACCTTTACAACCGAGGCGAATTGGAGCCACCTTCATGCTTCCTCCCCATTCACTCCTGCAGTATTGTTCTCAACATAAATTCTAAAATAACTCTAAACGATCTTATAAGTACAGTATTCTTCTAAACATAAATTTGAAAACAACTCGGTACCTAATAAGTACAGTAAAAAGTAAGAGTAGCAATACTCTGGCAGAATGTCGTAAAAGTGTGCGCGTGCAGTAAAGTAATATTCATATACTTATACTCTTATGGCTGTTAAACTATTATTTGTAATTATTTCTCTTGAGCAATTTAGACAATCTAATCTAAAAAAATGTTGGGTACTAAACGAAAGTTGAACGTGTGTGCTTTGTTAAAATCCACACACAGCATTGTCTGGCCTCCATTGTATGTCCACTGCAGCAGCAATTATTATATACGTTTGTTCCTGTGTCTAACTTGTCAGACAATAATAATAATAATAATAATAATAACAATAACATTCTGAGCCAAAAACATGCACTTTCAGAGGATGTATATTGGCAGGACGTTACATTGCAGACGTAATGTAATGCAGCTGAAGCATTTTGGCTGAACACTGGACCAAATTCTAAAAAACTGTTGTCCATAGTTTTCCTGTAAATTGGTGGCAAGTTGTCCTCCCGTGTCCTCCGACATGTTCAGTTAAACGTCTGCAACAAACACGAAGACCACTGTGGGTCCATGCAGACCACCAGATGGTAGCAGCCTGCCCCGGACTGTCTCTCTGCAGGGAGGGAAGTACTTGGACCAGGGAGAGGGTACCTGAACGTGACGGGTGGCTTGGGGGAGGGTTTGGGCTGGGTTGGGGTCGGTTGACCACCGCTAGGTATTTGCAAACAAAGGAATGAAATGGATTCAGAAATATATATTTTTGAATGTCATGTATTTTTGTTGTTGCTTGTATCACAATTCTTGGGTTGGGGGGGTGGATATGTATCTCAAGTAGAAGACCAGAGTGCTTGTGATAATTATACATGTGTGTGTCAAGGTGCCTGACACTGATGCACCCCCCCCCAACGCCCACCAGCGAGCGCCTGCTCCTGGTACTGCGGTGACGGTAAAGATTCATGACATTGGAGTGCAAAACGGGAGCGGGGCATTGGCCGCGATCGCCAGATATTCTAGACCTGTATGTTCATGCTAATTACTTGGATGATTTTCAAGGGAATAATTAGGCTGCTGCATGATTGTCTTTTTTTGGGGGGGGGGGGGGTGTGGGTTGCTTGTGTGTGGAACAAAGATGGTGTCATTTCCTGTTTTTCTTATCGGCCCAATCAGAAGTGACAATGGTTTTTTCTCCAGCTTGTGATTGGTAACTTGATTGTCCATATCAGTTTCCTTCCATTTTGAACATACCCGTTCCAGAAACAGGTTGAACCAAGTCCCAGGGGGGTTGGGTGAGTGGTATGGTATATACACTGTTCTGTTTGATTTGTTTAGCGACCCTTAAGCTGCTCTAAAAAACATCGATATCCTGTCACACACAAGACCCGGGGAAAATGCTGAATCATCAATGACAAAAAGAGCCGATGTCTCACATGATGTCTAGGTGTGGCAACAGTTTACAATGCTGCACAGACATTTTCAGGCATGGAACTAACTTTTAAAAGAGAGTTTGAAGCTTACAAGCAGGAAATTGACAGCATTGACAAAGCCCCACATTTGGCTGACTGTCTGTAAAAGAACATTTCTACAACCACGCACTGCACTGGCCCGGCCCGGGTTCTGAGATGCACGTACGTCAAAACAAACAAACAAATAAACAAACAGATGTTGTCAAAAAGAGGTTGGCTCATGTTCCATCCCCCAACCCCAACCCATATACAGTACCACACTACGTGTACGAACGTAAAGCCAAACGTAATGCTGATTGGATCAGTTTACTAATCATGCATCTAGGCGAACATTCCCACTTGTGATGTCACTAGACGGTAGTCACATTTGAAAAAACCTCACAATGGCGATTCACGCTCACACCTGATGGCATAATTTGTCAAAAGGCGGGGTTAACAAACTAGCTAAACATCATCAAACTTTTACCTTGCTCTCAGATGTGTGTGTGTGTGTGTGTCTAATGAATGGTATAGGCTTACTAGTATGCACACACACACTGTGCTTTGTGTATCTCTCAGACACCTACTCTTCAGCGATGGTCAAATGGGTGTTTCTGGGTTGTTGTTGTTTTTTTGCAGGGATTCCTGTGTGAGTTCAGAGCGTATCATTCTGTTAAAGGTTGTTGTTTTGTTGCTGACATGAATCGGACCCTTTGTCACATGATGAGTCAAGCTAATGAAACGAGGCTAGCTAGCGCATATTACCCGCAGTGGAAGTCCCTCGCTAACAATAGGCTACAACTCATGAGCACTTAAACAGGATAATGACCGGCAGAAGATCAATGCTTCAGCCTGAGATGGATATGCTCTCCGCCTCGCTGGCGAAACGCTGTTCCACCAGACTCATTCAAGACACATTACTTCAAGTGATGACCTTTTCAGAATCGGTTGTTAAATGGGCTGCATTTCTAGCGCAGTTTTCTTACCTGTGGCCACGCAAAGCTCACAATTAGGCTAGCGCCTAGCATTTGCCCACTCAATGCTCACATTCAATGCAGACAATAGTCATTTTAAATGATTTATCTGGGGATAAATACAGTCGTCTGAACCGAACTGAACTCACACATTCAATCACTGGCAGAGCTGTCGGCCGTGGAAGGGTACGGTCAGTCTGTCGGTTATTGGGGCTGGGTGCCTTGCTAGCGGGGAGAGTTGGGGAATTGAACGGGCAACCCTTCCCTACCACCTGTGCTTCTGCCGCCCAGTCATTCCAAAAGCAACGGACTCAGGGCAGTAAGGCAATCGGGCCCTGAGGTCCCTGTTGTTGTGGCCCTTAACACACCCTATCAGCTGTTATCCCTCTCTATAGGCTGTTTATGGCTTAAGGCCCGGTGTCCACCAGATGTGTGGACACCGGTGTCCTATTTTCAATGCAAACCCAATGAAATGCACCCTCAGCATTCAGCTTTTCTTCCCGCTCCGCTCCTAGTGCTGAACAGTGCTGCACTCGTCAATGTCACTTCTCTCTTGTCGGCCAATTAAAACAGAGGAAGGGGTGGGACATACGATATCAACACTGTCAACAATGGCGGAGGAGAAACTGATACTGGCTGTCAGCGCTCTGACAATGAAGTCGTCTGGTGGACACCAGATGCCTGATGATTTGCTGTTGGACGCCTTATTGTTGTTTCGTTATCACTGCTTGTTATCCACACACACACACACTTATTTATTAATTAATTGGTTAATTCAATCATACTCCCTCACTCACTCACTTATCCTCACTTGACCTCATATCGCTCCAGGTTATGGCCGCTCCACACCGCTGTCGGACGCGGGCAAGGCCTTCTCCATCCTGTATGCGCTGATTGGCGTGCCCTTCACCATGTTGGTGCTGACGGCCAGCGTGCAGCGGCTGATGCACCCGCTGGTCCACGCGCCCGTGGCCCTGTTCCAGCGCGCCGGGCTGGAGCCGCGGCCCGCCTCCTCGCTCCACTTCGCCCTGCTGATGGTGCTGCTTGTGCTGTGCTTCTTCGTGGCCCCGGCCTTCATCTTCAGCGCCCTGGAGGGCTCCTGGTCCTTCCTGGATGCGGTGTACTTCTGCTTCATGTCCCTGTACACCGTGGGGCTCGGGGACTACGTGCCCGGGGAGCGGCCTGGCCAGAAGTACCGCTCGCTGTACAAGGTGTCCGTCGTGGGTGAGTCCTTGGCTAGCTTAGCTGAGTTTACCCTAGCCTATCTTCGCTTAGCTTAGCCTAGCCTATCTTCGCTTAGCCTAGCCTAGCCTATCTTCGCATAGCCTAGCTTAGCCTATCTTAGCATAACCCAAAACAATGCATTGGATGTATGTGCAGAGCTCGTATTTCCTTTTTCACAAAATGCACACAAATGGATCAGCAGAACACATCTTCCCAAAATGAATGCATTCAAATACACTTTTTGAAAGGCAGATTTAAAGTTATATGACTCACTCATTCCACATCACTGTGCGTTTAGGTCAGCTAGGCTTCTTTTAATAGTACAAGCAATTATTATCTTTGTTTTACTAGGTATTAGAACAAATCTTGTTTTAATACCTAGTAAAACAACAACATTTTAGAATTGGTTTCTTAGAAGGAATCTTAAAGTCTTGCTTGGCAAGCTGTCTATGATTGATATAAAGGTGCTTTCGGGCACAACATTTTGGGCACATTTTTTGGTGTTATTTACATGTATTCATAGGTCAACAACGTTTAGACCACAGGAAGTGACCCAGCGCTGAACACACATCCTATGGTGATTCCGGTCTATGTGTTTGATCAGTGGGCAGAGGGCTTGGTTGAATGACCAAGTTTTATATTGAGCTACCTGTTAGGTAAACAGGTGGTGTACCTAATGTCAAGGGCATGGCTTCACCCGTGAGACAAACTACAACTTTTCATCAAAGTCTGTTGTGTGTCTGTGACTATACCCACATGACCTCTGACAATAGGCTACTACGCCGTTCCAATAAGGACACTATAAAACCGTCCTGTACAGACTCTGTACCCCGAGTAACTTCTGAAGAGATAAATAACGTGCTTGTCGTTGAGTGACGCAGTCATTCTGATGATCGGGGAAGTGGGTGTGTGCGGTAGCAGAATTAGACCACACGTCATCGTTGAGCAACACTAGGTCTTACCAGATCCTTAATAACCACTACTTGGATACATTTGAGTCATAAATGGCCACAAGTTTCATGCTACAAGTTTCGTGAGCAGTGCCATTAACCACGAGTCAGACATTCAGATGACATGGACTCTTGATAATTTAAAGGACATGCAATTTGACAAACATCCCATGATGTTTGTCCATCTTCAGCCCTGTGGCTAGTTCCAACATGAATAATATAACGTTGATAATCCACCGATTAACACTTGTGCGCCAGTATGGCAATGTCTTGTCTTGTTTGACTCCGCTCTGGCGTGAAACCGAGCTAACGCATTACTTTCGAGCTTTACTGTGCATGGATGGGGGGGATGGAGTCGGGTGCTGTCAAAAAAAATTCTAAAATATATGTCGCGTTGGTGTACCTACTGTGTACCGTGTACAAGACTTTGGACTGTAACGATGGCCAAAAGTAATGATGTCATAAAATTGCGTCATCCACTTCCCTCAGTACTGCCTGTAGCTACGACCTTTCCTTGCTTGCATAAACTCCAATGCCCCGTTGTTTTATCCGTGGTTCTCGGTTTAAACCCCAGTGGTCCGTCTACCTGTAGGGGCATCCCTGAGCAGGGTGCCCTCACCCCCCTCCCCCAACACCAATGAATGGCTGCATGGTGGAAGCATGTGTCATGCCTACCGGTTGTATTGGCCAAACGAAGATATACGTGATCTTGTTGTTTTGAACTTGCCCCTCCGTGTACTTCCCTAAACCCCCCTCCCCAGCCGGAGTGTGCAGAGGTTGTGTTCCTGGGGAGAGAGGGAGAGAGAGAGGGAGAGAGAGAGAGAGAGAGAGAGGGAGAGAGGGAGAGAGAGAGAGAACGAACAGTAGTTGGATTGTTTGCCATTCTAGCCTTGCTATGTGCCATGTGTATCGCCGGCCTGGC
>OMOU01088250.1:0-30348 GCA_900312585.1 Malacocephalus occidentalis
ACTGAGGGTTTTTTTTAGTGTTTTTTTTTTAATTTTTTTAATTTTTAAGGAATAGGTGAGATCAAGGTGTAGTCCAAGAGGTGATCGCTCAGGCTGCAGATATCTCCTTGGGTCTGGCTATGACCTGCTCTCACATCATCCCATCACCGCCCACCCATCCACACTGAGCCTTGTAATGTAGGAGAGAAAACAAGTTTTGGGATGGAGATGGCTTTGAGAATGAATGTTTAGTCACTTTTTGTTTAGTTTTTTTTATGTAACTGTTAAAATTCCTATAGCAAGAACAATGTTATGTTATGTACAAGTCTGTCAATACCCCTCCCACCTCCCCTCCCCCAGTGCTTGGTGTCATCCTTGGCGACGATCCCTACATTTTAACCTTTCTCTAACCCCGCCCCTTTCATTGTGCTTCATCAGCTTGAATGGTTTCTGCTCTGGTCCATAGTGGCTGAAGTTGTTTTTATTCCATGGCTCAACTCCCCAATGCATGAGTCACAAATTCCACTTATTTTTCAGAATAGGCCTTTGTACTTGGCATTTCCTGCATCTTTGTCTGCTCTCATCGTCCCCTCCCTCCCTCCTTCCACAGCCTGTGTCCCCCTCCTCTCTGTGTATATTAGACCACTTCTTGTCGTTTCAGGTTTCAGGACCAGTGGAGGCTGACTACCCCTCCCCAGGTGGCCCAGGCCCCCCCCACTGTCTCGGCAGCATCTCTCTCTCTCTCTGCTCCCACTATGCACACTCACCCCATCCTGTCCGTGTGGGGTGGTGGTGGAGGGGGGCAGGGTGACCACAGGCCTGCTGCAGGGGGGATTTACTACAATAGTAAACGCTGACACAAGCATGAGGAAAAAACACTTCTCTGAACATCAACTCACTTGTGCACACACACTGAGGCAAACACACAAACACATAGGGCAGATGTACACCACACACGGCACGCAACACAATCTTACAAGACTCCTCATTTGGAGAGCAAGAGCTGATCTGGCTGTGCATTGGGCAGGTTGTGAGCAAGGGAGCCAAGACCAGAGAATGGGGCGTTTTTCTTAATTTTGAGTATGTAGGACCGTAGGGATTCACCTTTCTGACAATGCGCAGTGCAGTCACGGCCTGTCTGAGAAAGGCAATGGTTTTAATTTAAAAATGGAGCCGAGTGAGAACTTGTATTTTAGGGGGTGGGGGTTAATATGGAGCGGTTTTTGAAAAGGGCAATGGGTTTGAAAAGTTTTGCTTTTTATTTTTTTATTTTTAACCCATGAGTCTGTAATTAGAAAAAAAAATAAAGACATTGTGTAAAAATGACCCTGGTTTTTTTTATTTTATTAATCATTTGGATTTATTTATGGGTTTATTTATGGGATTGCCCAATCATGTGCCTATGCAAAATATTGTTTCTGGGCCCTTGATTAGTTCGAGCCGTTTGGTATTTAGTGGCAGTTAACTAATTCTGGCACTGCATGTGGCAAATTTGCTTGAGAGATTGAGGCCACGAAAGTACTGGATTTCAACCCTTCCATGTTTTGCTGGCTAGCAGAATGCAATTGAATACAGTCAAGGCTGATGACACCGTTTATTACACAAGCTGGATGAAATGGAAGGGATCCACCATATGAATATTAGAAAAATGACTGGCTTCAATAGGACATCTTGGAAATATGTCAGTCCTACTTGTATTTCTTGAATGCTGCAGAAAAGAATTGAGGGATTTGTTAAAAGCAGGCCATATTTAAAACATTTTCATCTGAGTATAGCTGTGAGCAAAGAAGCCTCAACCTGACAGCTATACTAGTAATTTAAATTGCTTTGCTTAATTGGTAGGATTTTGTGTTAAGATGTTAAGTGGAGGATCTGACCTAAAGTACCTGATGCAATTACAATTCTTACCTCTCTTTTGGATTTTTTTCTTCTTGGGACGCTGGAAATCTCCATCCTGCAGGGAGATAATGAAACAAAATACAGTGCAACAAGTGAGCAAGGACACCCATTTTTAGTTTAATTATTTCAATTAATGTATTCTGTATGACCAGATAACACCATCCAATAATATGAAGCCAGCAGCCATTTTTTGTAATGCACAGACAGGTTGGATAGAAACATGTGATTGAGCAGAGCACAGAAGGGCTTTATTCACAGCAGTTGGTAATGTTAAAATGATGGCTGCAGTGGAAAGCAAGTTCACTGCTGGCTGCTAGATAGGCTCACAGACCGACTCCCATCACCTCCGGTATCATGCATCTCCAGTGACTTCTTTTGATCATTATTTGCTTTGCCTCACACCAGTGCAGGGTCTGCTTGTCAAGTAAGAAAACAACCTGGCCCTATTCAGATGTTGGACATGTTTTTTAGTTTAGTACATTCTTTGTTTTGTGTTCCTAAATTGGAAAAACAAAAGTGCCTCATTGAAATGTTCCTATGGGTCTCTCAACTGATTAATGAAATTTGCTGATTACACACCATGGTCAAACCCGACAAAAACATTAAATTCAAGCATCCTATAAGGACCATATTTAATTGCAGATTAGTTCATCAGATCTCCCCGGACTTCCTGCAGACAAATTAGTGATTTGCCTTACCGGTCTGCCTGCTCCACCAGTCAGTGCAGTGATGTTGCCAAAGTGTGTGATGCTGCTCAGCTGACTGGACATTCCCAGCATGCTCCTCTTCCTGGCAACCCTCTCACTCTTGGGCACATTCAGGCGCACCATCATGGACTCCTCATAGTTTTTCCTTTTGAAGATGAGAACAGAATTATATATTTATATTATATATTTATGCTGGAAAGAAATGCAGGAGAGTTGGACTTTTCAGTCAGTCATTTAAAGGGCCCCTATTTTACCACCACGCATTAGTGTGATAATGACATCACAAGTGGGACTGTCCACCCAGATGTATGATGGATAAATACGCCTACCAGTTACTACAATCCACTGGGTAGGCTGGTAGTCATCTTATGTTGCGCTCACACCTGGTGGTAAAGTAGGGGCCCTTTAAACACTGCTCATTAGAGAGTGGCACCGGTGCTGGCAGGTGGTGCTGGACACAACAGTCCAACGCGTAGAGGCGGCGAGGCGTACCTGTGCTGCTCAGTGCGGCTTTGGCGTTCCGTCTGGAAGTCCCGGCGGTCGCGGATCTCCTCAGGGGTGTCGCTGTACTGCTCCCGCAGCTCCTGGATGACCGAGCTGCGGAGGGCGGCCCGCCGCAGGCGATCCACCTGCTCCTTCTTCCGGTCCGTCTCCGTCATGTCCCCATCTGCCATGAGCGGCACTTCATTACAATTATAGTCCAGCAATGCCTTTTTCATTTATATACAGCAACACCATTGAGCAACTACAGTGATCAAATTTGCGAATATGCAGCATTTACGATAAGGAGGACATTTTTTTTATAGCATCAGCTCCCCCTCATCCGCAGTTTGCGGATGAGGGGGAGTTATAAAGTTATAATGATTGGATGTGTCTCAATGTGTGTTTGGAGTGATCATTAATACATCCACATCTTGGAGACGTTAGTTTGAGGTTGTTTGTCCATAACCAAAATAAAGTAACCGTCATGCTATCAAAAGCAGCCTACGGCAGTGAATGTAAACATTGACTTGTTGCGACGACTATCAAGATTAAAGATCAATGCATATATAGCGATAATTATTAATGTAGTTACGTACCACTAAGAGCATTGTTAAGAAATGTAAATAGGCTATTTATATAGGCTAACTACCTCCACCACAGGGGGGGTTGTTTCATCAATGCCTTATGTTGATGTCAGTGTGCACATCAGTGTTTGGTATCTTTGAACATTGACGGAGCGGGTAGTTTCTGCCTAATCTAAAGCGAGCCAAGTTGAGTCGAGCCAGTAGTATGCACTGGAAAATGTCAACAATGAGCCATACCTACTTGTATCAAGAAGCAAAATCTACTGTATTGCTTCAAACATCTCTGGCCAGGCCTCTTAAATCAATATATCAGACGGTAATCATGAACATGTTTCGCATGAAAGAACCCTAAAGCCATCATGTTCCTTTTGCTGATTACCGTAGTGCATGGGGGCGATCTTTGGAGGGATGTATTTCCTGTCTCCAGACGCTGTCTTCTCAGAAAAGGCCGGGGCTCCATCCTCACCACAAGACTCCTCAGAGTCACTCAGCTAGGGAAATTAGGTCAGACAAGTTCACGCTACAGGAGGGTTCAGGAAATTAAATATCCTACCAAATATGATAAAAACATGGATTTAAGGGGAATTTCACTTTAGAACATATCTACCCAGGAGTTTGTATGCACCCCAGACCATTGCTTGCATGGGCTGGTTACTTCAATATTTGATAACCCATGTGAGCAAACGCCCCAACACTCCATAAAAGCCCGTAAAATCAAACTCCACATTAAGCAACTGTAAGCACACGCCCTTTTTTCTCATTCTTTTTGGAAATGTAGAGGTTAGTTATGTCATTTCAAATGTATATTAGAAATAAAGACCCATTTCTTTTTAACCTTTTGTTTTCCTGTGACCATCCATTAGCATTAACTTGCATTGAAATTGGACAACCTGTCTGCTAACTTACTTATTATGCCCCCAATAAACTCGTTGAAAGAACATTTTCATTGTTTTGAACACAGAAATGTGAAAAGTGAAATTGTCCTTGAATGACATGTTGGATATAAAAGCACTAATGTGCCTCTGATACATACTTTGCTCATGAGGTTCTCAGGATTTGGACGCAGGTGCAGTGGGTCATTTTCAGCTGAAAAAGTAGCAGAATGGTAAGGAATACCTTTTATACAGAGGCCAAGATCTTCATATGAGACCAACACACTGTATCCTAGTGCATACTAATCCATTAGTGAATGTATTTCACCAATACTACAAATGGCAGGAAGGCATTAGTTGTCATTTCCAAGTGAAGATGGTCTTACCAAGGCTGCCGGTAACCGCGGTGCGAACCAGTTTATCAATCTGGTATTTCAGTTTGTGGTCCAGAGGGCGCATCTTCTCCAGGACCTTCAGTGAGAGCAAAATATTTGTTTCTGTCATTTCTATTAATCACAAAACATGTAGAAACACATACAGTACACAATTCACTGCCTCACAAGGCTGAACAATACTGTATATTAATATGCCTCTAATTTGCGCATCCATGTCACAAAGATTACAATGGGGGCATACTCAAAGAAAGCAAGGGACATAATATGTCTGTTTTCATAGAATTAAAAAAATCTAGGAAATAGATTCCACCAGACTTAAAAGGTATCACAGAGCTCTGAATAAATGAGACAAAAACAAAAAGGAAGAATTAATATGGTGTTGTCAAAGGACTGTTTGAAGATGTGAAGTTAGTGCTGATGGGTCAGATCACCTTAAATCATGACGTGTTGTGGTCTGTACCAAATAAACACTTTTCTTACATCTGGAGAAAATAATAATTGTAAGCTTCGACATCTCTGCAGTACTTCATTTATAATGGTGTTATAAATGTACACATTTTACACATTCGATACCAATTTTGGATACTGTGATTTCGTTAATATTTATTTCCTAATATTGTTAATTGTTCAGCCCTAGTTCTGGTTCTGTTTTGGTGGAATAGAAACATTAAAGATGTGTGCTCATTGGTTGCATGCCATACGTTAGAAACTAGAGCCACAGAAAGACACGGGAAGTGTCTTGGAAGTGTCTTGGATGTGTTTGGAAAAACAACCAACTCCCAGTAGGGAATACTGAGCGTGGTGGTTTGACGTTTCTTATGACGAGTGCGTAACTAGAGGTTCAGCGATTCTGCAAATTAAAATTAAAATGTGTCCATTTGTCAGCTGTACAAACAGGCTTGCATACACATCATATGGCTGAACTTTTGGACATCAGATCTTGATGTCCAGCTCATTCCAAAGATCGCCAAGACTATGGAAGCAAACTGGTGACTAGAAGTGCTTGCAGGCAGAATTGAGACCATAACCAAAGGCGAGGAGAGAGGAGGTCTAAGGGCTAGGCTAAAGCTAACGCATCATGACTATCTCTACCTAGCATTTACCTCACCAATGTTCCGTCTCTTGTGAACAAAATGGATGAGTTGCGGATCCCCACTCACAAAAGGATTATGGACTGCAACATCAAGATGTTCATGGAAACATGGCTCAACAGCGGTTTCCCGACAGCATGAAGATGGCTAGATGCCCTGTTAGTTCGATCTATCGAACTAACAGGGCACTACATCCTCCGGGAGGATAGAACAGCTGACTTACGGCATCTTTAAGCAAACAATGATATAATAAGTGATGTGATACAGCAGGCTTGACACTGTGTTGGTGGAGTGTCTCACCGTTCTAATAGTCACCGCTCTCTCGATGGCCTCACTCTCCTTTATCTTAGCACCATCTGTTTTGAGGCTGATGAGGTGGGTGAGGTCCTGGAGATAGAACAGCAGCAGCTGATAGCGGAGGTCTAGGAAGGATAAACCCTGGAACACAAAACACAAGGAGATAACATGCTGCGTCCCCATAAAGCTGCTGCAGAAGATGAAACCACTTCAAATGGACTAATTTCGTATTCGTATTATATAATGTGAAAGATGGATCAAACGTGGTTTGATCCATCTTTCACAGTTCAACAATTAGTATTTACTGGATGTTAGAAGTCTGAGAAATACAGGGACACTGAAATATAAGTGCTTTAGCATAAACTTCCAACGGGAGGAATCAGTGTGCAGGTTCCAGATGCGCTTACAACCAGCTCGCGTTACTGTCGGTAGAATGTTACATGCAAATGTGGAGCGGAAGTCCTCGTCTCCCAAAACGCATTTCATTGTCGCTTACATTGAAAGTGAATGGGAAGCGTTTAAATGGCGGATCCTGAAGAAACGTTGACATTTTAACAAATATCGACTCACCTTTGCAGTCTGAAATACATCATCTTTAACTTTCTTCTGCAGGTCACGTATATGGCCTGTAACTAAAACCACCTAAAAATGGCACAGATAGAAGATTTTCTAGTTTCGTTACAGCATCAATAAACTCATGTCCGTAATACGATTGAGACCTTGGAGCAGCAACTCCTGACTGCTTAGGCTCTAACCAAACCATTGTCACCACAACGTACAACCGTACTCTACATACAAAGCAGTGAGATAACGCATTGTAATTACAGTTTGGCCTACCTGTTCTGTTAGATTGTTCAACAGCTGCGCTGCTTTTGGTAGATCACTTTCAATCAAATACTGTAGGAAAAACTTATAATAGTAAGACAACAAGCAACATACAAATAATTGTTTTAATCACTGGCGACTCACTGTTAAAATGTATGAAATGGAATCACAAGAAATAAATAGGCTGATTTGCAACAATGACATGTATAATTTAATTACATTAGCAGTTTGGTTGATTTATACATATGCCATATTGCACGATTCACTCACGTTGTCTGCAGGAGCTGCCATTTTGATCCCAATACAGGAACAACAAAGGGACACAAAACCTCAAGCACAATCGCAAAAGAACTCCGCAACGCATTGAGTGGAACTGCAATGAACCGCAGACAGAGCGAGTGGATTGCATTACGTGACATGGTTAAACGGCGAAGAGATTGAAATCGGGGCTAAGATGTCCATGTTGATGTTGTAGTTATTGTTGTCATGATTTTTCGCTTACAGCCCAAACGAAGTAATATACCGGAGATTGTGTTACAGTAGACCGAGATAACGCTACGATTCAGGATCTTATCGTAGCATATGTCAAATAAAAGTCCTGAACTCCATTAAGTTATTTCATTTCTTCTTTTTTTAAACACAGCAAAAATGTTGTCTTTCTTTGATCTTGTATTACTATTCTATTCGTTTTCATTGAATTGTGTGTGAGAGAGTGGATGCTAGAGAGAGGGTGGAGAGTGAGATGGGGATTATTAGAGGAAGTGAGGTTGAGAAGTCTACCTGTCTCTCCTCAGAGTAACTCAGACTGCAGAAAGGAGAACTTCTTAAAGAAGTTAAAGATAGAGCATATGGGAACAAGACTCACAGTAAGTCCAAAACTAATTCTAATTCTAACTAATCTTTCCAACAAAATGCATTAGACTGCTATGAACAAAACAAAAGTGTGTTGTTTATGACGAAGAAATAATTGGGATAATAATGATTACTAGATTTTTTAAAGCAATGAAACTGTATGCTCATCACCATTTCTATCAATTCACATTAAATAGACTCTTATTTTGTTTTCAAATTAAATCAGATGGCAGATTCCAGTGGGAGATCCCCGGTGATGTGGCCTGAGTCCTACCAAGGCCAGGGCCTGGACGCTACAGACCCTGGCATGCTGGTGCCAGCCAGCTCTATGGCCCAGATGGACATGATGCTGGGCTGTCAGACTCAGGGCAGTGTGCTCAGAGGCTGTGGACGAGAAGAGCGGGTCGGGGGGCAACTGGGATACTTGTCTTACATGCAGCCTTCAATGAGCAACTCCACAAGCTCAGACCAGCCCCCCATCTCCACCCAGCAGGTTAGTAGGTCTACTGGCCCTTTGGAACAGTGAAACAAAAAGTAGAAGTGATCCATGTAAAATGATAGTATGATAACTGTACTATACTATATAAAGGATTACAATACATAAGTGTTTGTTTCACATGATATGCTTATATTAATGTGTGAAATACGATCATTTATAATAGTCAGCCTAAACGAATGAATGATTGTCTCTTTTCGGAAGGCTTGCATTTCATCAGGTTTCTGTGAACTGAAACTTTGATTTGACTTTGATATTGATTACATTTTCATTGTGCTTGTGATATATACATATATTGAACTATATATAATCTATATATAATAATCATATATATAATCATATATATATTCTATATATAATAATACATCTGTATATATATATATATATGCCATTCCACAGGAGTTCTCTTCCTTCCTGTTGCCCCCCGGGCCCTGCTGTCTGCCCTCCGGGGGTTCCCCCGGGGCCTGTCTGCCGGTTACTAAGAGGACCATCAGTAAGAACAGCGTGGAGTACCGTCTGCGCCGTGAGAGGAACAACATT
Source organism: Malacocephalus occidentalis (assembly GCA_900312585.1). NCBI lineage: Eukaryota > Metazoa > Chordata > Actinopteri > Gadiformes > Macrouridae > Malacocephalus > Malacocephalus occidentalis. The sequence goes on from OMOU01088250.1 coordinate 9,021, forward strand.
GCTGTGCGTAAGAGCCGGGACAAGGCGCGGCGGCGCATCCTGCTGACCCAGCAGCGGGCCGTCCAGCTGCTGGAGGAGAACCAGAGGCTGCAGATGCGAATGGTGCAACTGACACAGGAGCTGGACGCACTACGACACATCCTGACCCAGCGCCACGGCATGCAGCCATCGGAGGAGGCTGGAGAGCCCAGGCGCTGAGAGCTAGCGTTACCAAACATCCTTAGAGCCTGCAGGACAGCACCCAAGCACAGGTGGAGCAACGCCATTACCCCATTGGCTCAAAATGGCACGCAATCTGAACCAATGAGAGTGTGTTTGGTTGCTCTTTAAACTGCTAGTACATCTGCTTGAATTCCAGTTATTATCCAGTTATTATACTATATATAAATCCTAATCTAAATCTAAATTTATAAACGAGACATTTTAAACTTTGTATCAATGATATTATACCATGGTCCAGGAGAATTCTCTTTTCTGATTGGCCGGCAGGTGTGCGTATTCCTTGCCTTGCAACCACGTAACCAAAACCGGTAAGGTCACGATCGTCCGCCATGATGGTGGACATGCAAACAATCCAGATGGTGGCCGTTGAAATCGTCTCCTTATACAATCACCAATTTTCACTATATTACAATAATCTGAGGTTCAGCAAAGGCTCGATAAAAGGACACATATAAATATGTGGTTTCAACTAATACAACTTCTGATTCTGATAAAACTATTAGATTTCTTAGAGGATCAGATGACTTAATCTTAATGACCTGTGATAAAATGATCACTACAAACACAAGTTGTTTTCTTATTCTGCTTGGTAGGATCAAAGTGTTCTCTGTTGATATTATTGAGCCATGCTCGTCTTCTTTAGCATAGTAGAAGAGTTTGTTTGCCTTGATTCCGGATTACAGACAGAATTCTATCAAATTGAAATCAGCCACTCTCACAAATGCTACTGTGACCCCAACCACACACAATACAGAGACGGCACATCTAACAGAGCGCGATACAAGGACAAACTCAGAGAGTCCAGACTCGTGACGACTGTGTCTGACAGCTATCAGCACATTACAGCCACCAACATGGCCGCCTTCCGGTTTTGCGAATTGGCTTTGATGTCACTTGCAAGTAAAGAATAATGCAGACGTATTTCGGCTCAAGTTTAATCAACCTGAGCAACATTAAAGACCACAGTTGTCATGGCATGGTTGTAAAAGGGACTAGAGTTATTCCCTGTCATGGATAGCAATTGTCTCATTCTATATTGTAATAAGTAATCAGGATAATCAGCTCATAGGTGTGCGTTAGACAGTATTAATGCATGCCTACTCGTTGATTAACCATTCAGTATAGCATTGCATTATTGAGTGGTTGTGGGTCATGTTAGTCAAGTGCATTTCTATCTTCCTTTATCACTCCTTCAGTAGCCATTACAGACCCATATTTGATGACACCCCCTTACCCTTAACACACGGTTGACAAGAAGGATCCCTCTTAACAAGTATACGAGTGCAATAATAGCAGGAACACAAAATGTAAATGTTTTAACTTCTATTGGTATTAAAGTTGCCGTGTCTAAGATTCATGAGTTGTAATGAGAGGCAGCAGAAAAGAGCAGAAGACAACAATATTTAGTAACTAACTCTACTGCCTCTCTATGTTTCTCAGTAATTGTTGCACTGCACCTGTGATTAACAGGCAAACATGGATTCCCTGGACCAATCAGGCAAGAGATGCCCACATTGGCCAGAAATTAGCGAAACAGTCAAATCAAAACAAATACTCTCATCACTTTTCACATTTCTCACACTTTTCTATTTAAAAAAATACACTCAAATATAGCTCTTATTTTAACCTATTACCTACCACAACTGGAACAGAGGATTAATTATGAACACTGGAGCTTTAATGGAGAAGAAATACCTTTTGGTTATATTGACTTAATCTGGGCCATGAGCAAAAGTAATGTTACTCGTGATGTTGCAGGACATGACTGACCACTTGTTTCATACCCAATTAACTGGAATGCATTGAATTATATTAAGCCCCTTATTCCCTTTGATTTAAATAACATGAAATGAATCAACTGATCCATCTTTCTGCTCCGTGTTAAAAATGATCATTTTTGTGTATAGGGTCCAATAAAATATAAAATGGCCAATGTCTCTCCTGTATCATATTCAAACAGTATACATATACACAATAAATGTCAGATTTAGAACACTTGCCACTGCACACCAGGCATGTTGTTCAGTAATGTGTTTATATAAGAGCAGATTTTGTGTATCACTGCTACACTATCTAAAGCAGGAGTTGGGCAGCCAAAATCTCAAGGCACACCTTGTATTCATATCTGTGCTAAACATGTTATCTAACTCTTATTTACTTTAAACAATGTTTACTTTGATTTACTCATGGCAAAATACAATATAACAATAAACTATATTCTTATTCTTATTCTTATATATAATATATCATACAATATTTATCAACAACATAGTCACATTTCTACTGTGCAAAATAGACATTGCCTCTGTATTGGGAAATGAATGCATACAAACTGATATAGTGAATAAAAATGCTATATATATATCTATATATTGCAATAATGTATGGTAATCACAACATCCCACAGCACATCTGCACTTGCCTCACGGCACACTGTTAGGGATTCACTGATCTAAATTCTAAATCAATAAGGTCTAATAAATAAAGTATAGCACCGTTTTTAATCTTGTCAATAAATAAACCACTGTGGCTGCGTTTCGCATCCCGAACCAGGTAACTGCAGAAAAGCCAGTGTAAGCCAGACCCCAATAGCACATACACATACACACGCACGTACACGCACGCACACACACACACACACACACACACACACACACACACACACACAGTGGACCGTTGTCTGGCAGTTTCCCTTTGTGGGATGGGTGAAGTTTCAACACAGTGAAGGACGGAGATGAAGAGCCCAGTGAGATGCTATCAGTTTTGGTGCCTGCCAGGGTCTTCCTGTGTGTGTGTGTGTGTGTGTGTTTGTGTGTATGTGTGTGTCTGTCTGTCTGTCTGTCTGTCTGTGTCTATGTTTCTGTGTGTATGTGTGTGTGTGTGTGTGTGTGTGTTAGTTTGTGTGTGTGTGTGTGTGTGTGTCTGTCTGTGTCTATGTTTGTGTGTCTGTGTGTGTGTGTGTGTGTGTGTGAACACGCATTTATACACATTCAAAATATTAAAATGCTTCCAATATGAATACGTTGTAGATCAGTTATCTACAACATTTGACCAGTTATCTAAGCTTTAAGTGAATGTGTCATACACAACGAATGAGTGTCCTTATGTCAAGAGACAACAGGGTTGTGTCTGTTGAAATGTCCAACAGTGTTGTATGGGGCAATTTGTGGTCCTAGGACTGCAACATTTACATGAAGAAACATTGTATTTTACCGAATGGCAATGTAATTACTCAATAGTAAGCATGCTTGCAGTGTGTGAACACAATGCAAATCCCTCCCAATGTAACTATAAAAGATAATTGTTCAATAAGGTATTGTACTTGAAGAAATGCCTTATCTATATTGTTTGCTGGATAACTTGGTCTAATGTGAACTCTGAACACTCAATTTGTTTTGTTTCATTATGATTTCTGACATACATAGTTCCGGGTTAACTGGCTGCAAATCAAATTAGATTTTTTACTCAGGTTTTTTACTAATATAATTGCAGACAATCACAATTAAGCTGTCCCAATTCTTAAATCATGTGACCAACACTATTATGACATAATAGCATATACACTGTATGTTTTTCGTTTTACAGTTGCAGTTGCACATTGTATACCCCATAGAACTTTGGGTTCTCAACAGGTCTTTCAATCCATTCTATGATGTAGTATCTGCAGGTAGATCCCAGCAACTACTACCCTGGTAGTTTCCTGATATTTGTCATACATAAACCGCATCGGTTCCTGTGGAGTAGTATGCCATTATTTTCCCGCCAGTGATCTTCGTAGTGTAAACCAACATTTACAATCGGCCCACTGGCTAGTGTTATGCAGTAGCAATAGCAGTACAACCAGGCACTTGCACTCTGGCTATGGTAGGGGAAGCGGGCTGACAGGCCTAGCATGTATGGCACTCCGTACAAGGAAAGCGGTACCAATAGGAGAGATGCTGGAGTTGTTGTCTTGGGGATAGCAGGTTCGGTGTTGGGCAGGCAATCATTTGGGCAGAGGTTACGGTACGGGGTTGGCAGGCAGATCGTTGGGGACAGGCAGGATCCAAAAACCAGGAAGCAGGGAAGCAGATGGAAGACGTCAAACAACCACAGATACAGATACCGTCAAACAGGAATCGGGAGCGGGAACCATTGAAGGAGACCGGCGGGGGCTTGATGGGAGAGCTTATGTTGATTACAGGTGGGACAGGTGTTTACAAACTCACGGGTGTCCTAATCCAGGGTAGTCCACCAGAACAGCTTTCCAAAGACGTCCTGGGTCCTCTAGCGGGAGTCCACTTGAAAGGCACTAGGCTGTAACTGGGGTGGCCATGGTGCTGTAACCCTAGATGAATTGGCAGTAAAGGTTGGCGAATTCCAGGAACCATTGCAGGAGACGGGACGTGGAACTCACACTTCTCTGCCTTGACAAATAGTCAGCTGCAGAACAGTCTGGACATGGTGAACGTGTTCCCCACGGGACTTGGAGAAAATCTAAATATCGTCCACAAGTACACAAATACAGCGTCCAGTATCCAGCATGTCTCTGAGCACATTGTTTAACAACACCTGAGAGGAAAAGGCATCACCAGATACTCATAGTGTCCAGCAGGAGTGTTGAATGCAGTCTTCCATTCGTCTCCCTCTCTGATCTGGACCAGGTGGTAGCGTTACAGAGGTCCAGCTGCCTTACAGAGGTCCAGCTGGAAGTTGGAGGAGATGAAGAGAATGGGGTAACGGTTATTAACCATGATGTCATTGAGTTCCCTCTGTAATCGATACAGGGCATCAGAGTCTTATCTTTCTTCTCCAGGAAAAAAATCCCACCCCTGCAGGCGACGACAAAGGCTGATTGATGCTGGCTGCCAAGGAGTTATTAATATATGTCTTCATGGCCTCTCTTTCGGGGTTGGACAGGGAAAACAGGCGTCATCTTGGCGGGGACGTGCCAAGCTGTAGGTCGATGGCGTGGAAGCGACTAGCCTTGCTGAACACCGCGTTGTAATCCAAATATTCGGGAGGCACCCCCACCTCATCTGGGAGGACGCTGGGTGACTGTGGACAGGTTGGAGTGGTGGCTTGCTTCAGACAAACCTGGTGACACGCCACCCCTCCACTCCTTCATAGCCCCAGTTGCCCAGTCAAAATTCGGGTTGTGTCGCAGGTGCCAGGGCTATCCCAGGATCAGTGGGATGCGTGGTGACAGATGGAACTGCACCATCTCATGGTGGTTACCCAACAGGAGGACGTGAATCGGGATGGTCTGATGAGTGACAGTCCCCAGTGAGTGACCATCCACGGCATGGGCCGCGATCGGACAAGGTAGGGGAACGCGGTTGATTCCCAACTGTCGGGTGAGGTCCTCATCCATTATGTTGGCATCTGCCCTGGAGTCGATGAGGGTAGCCATGGCCTGGGGGCCATGCAGAAGAACAACCTTGACGTGAGTCAAAGGTCTCAACTGGGCTCACTAGTACCTCCCTCTTCACTGAGTGTTGGCTTTTAATGGGCAGACAAAGATGTCATGTTCTGGCTGGCCGCAATAAAGACACAGGTTAACCCGTCAATGACAGTCTCGTTCTGCTGGCAAGAGGCTGGTATGGCCCAGCTGCATGGGCTCAGTCTCCTCTGGTCGTGACCCCCCTGGGGGGATCCTGTGTTCAGGGTGAGGGGTCTGGAGGTGTGTTTGCCCACCCTAATGACCTGGGGCCTGCAGGTTAGAAAGTCCAGGATCCAGGCGCACAGAAGTGTGTTCAGACCCAGCTCAATCTGCTGGGAACTATGGTGTTGACAGCATTCTCACATACCCCCAGGATGAAAGAGGGAGCTGTGTATTACCTGGGAGACAACATCAACCATGGATCTTTTTGGCCAGTAGGCAAACTACAGGCGGGTCTATGGAGGGAGGTAAGAAGGCACAGATGTAGTCCTTGATCAGCCTCTCAAAACATTTAATGACCACCGAGGTGAGGGCCATTAGTCGGTTGTCATTCGGGCATGGCTGGAGACTGGAGAGGCAGTCTTGGGGACAGGGATAATAGTGGACTACTTGAAGCAGGCTGGGACCACGGACCACCAGCCAAGGAGAGGTGAATTGTGGTGAAAACTATGTGAAAGCAATGGAACTCAATTCAGCTACGGTCACAAACGATGTTGCTCGGCAGCGATCGTCATGGTGATGCACTTGATCCAGCAGACGCAGGAGCAGCAGTTACAGGCATATGCGCACCACATGCTGGCCATTAGATATGGCAGAGGATCATGCAAATATGCACAAGTTCATGGGCCGTGCTGGCGGCGACGCCGTAGTGGCTTTCCAGAGGGCAGCAGCAGTGGTGAACCATTCGCTGACTGTCTCCATGCTGAAGATGGCACCAGGGGATGGCGTTGAGGCCTTCCTAGAGGGACGGCAGAGGCCTGTGGTTGGCCACCTGCCCAGTGGGCTGTGCTTACCGGTGACAACCCGCTTGTCCTGCCCGGTTCTGCACCGAGCCCTGCTGAACCGGCTCGGCCTCACCGAGGAGGGACATTGATGTCTATACTATACAATAAAAGCCAAAACAAGTGAAGCCAGGGTACCAGAAAGGAAGGAAAGGGGAAAGGAGGCAGAATAATGGAAAACAACCACTGATGAAGTTCTTTCAAAAGAATAGTGAGCACACACAAGCACAACTAACAATTTAAGAATGGTTTAACCTAGCTACTATCAGCAGTTTAGATTGAAGGCAGTCAATCGGGAATCTAGCCTGGAACATATTTGCAAATATAACAGAGGTAGCAACAATGTTATATTATTATGTCTATAAATTATTTTGACCCTTGGGGAACACCAAAGCTCAGGTTGCAATGCTTCGATTTTGAGTCTTTGAGTCTATCTTTGAGGTAGGATCTACGTCAGTGGAGAGCAGTGCCTTTGATGCCAACATAGTGTTTGAGATGATACAGGAGGATGCTATGGTGTCAAAAGTGGCACTGAGGTCAAGCAAAACCAGCATGGAGCTTGCGTTGCTGTCCATGGTAAGGAGGAGATCATTTACCACTCTGGTATCACCAGTTTCAGTGGAGTATAGGGTCCTGAATCCAGACTGAAAGGGTTCAAATAAATGATTTACCGTCAGGTGATTGATGACTTGGCTTGCTACCATTCTTTCCAGTACTTTTGAAAGGAAAGGAAGGTTAGAGATGGGCCAGTAGCTGCAGAGCTTCGGGGTCTAGGCCAGGCTTCTTGAGTAAAGGTTTTACTACAGTACACTTGAAGCTAGGGGAAACTGTTTCAGTAGACAGCAACAAATTCATGATATTGAGCATAGCCGTTTCAACCGTTGGAAAGAGTTCTTTGAAAATCTTGGTAGGGACGGGGTTGTCAGGTAGTCTGTTTAGAAGCCTATATTAGCTTGTCAAGCACAACCAGCGAGATTAGGCTGAACTGCTGTAATGTAGTTTCAGGGAGGATAGGTGGTGCCAGACCTCTCGAATGATCAGGATGAGCGGTAGAAGAGGAATCAATGTCTTTTCTAATTGATTCTATCTTATGCTCGATGAACTCCAGGAAGTTGCTCGTAGTGAGAGATGAGTTCATTTTGTGAGGTTGTTTTTGTGTCAGCTCTTTCACAGTGTAAAAGGGGAAATTTGGGTTGTTCTTATTGTTGATGACACTGGAGAAGTTGGCGTTTCTGGAGTTAGTTAATCTTTTCGCTTCCGCAGCAGAATCGATTGCTGCGGATAAAGCGGTATTAAACCCACCAGTGAGGCTATCCACTTGCTGACCCCCAGTCAGGAAGAGGAGCAAGTAACAGGGGTAACTTATCTGCCATGGTGATACAACGGCAGCTATAGGTAGCCTGGCGGTTGTTCCTCGGGCAAGATACCACCATTGGGAATGTGAGCGGACAGTGATCAAAGAGCACTGAGGTATAAGGAGAGACACATAAATCTGTAATTTCAACTCCACAGATCCAAAGTGTTTCCACCAGTGTGGGTAGGCTGCTGGACATGCTGTTTGAATCCAAATGTGTCTATAATAGACAGAAGAACTTTAGCAAGAGAGTCAGATGGGTTATTCACATGGATGTTAAAATCCCCCATAAGCAAAACATTGTCAGAATAAGTTGCAAGATCAGACGCAAACTCAGAGAACTCATCCATGAAAATTGAATAAGGGCCCGGAGGGCGGTAGACTATTGCCAAGATTAAAGGAATCTGCAATGCCATGATCTCTCTGCTTAATGCGAACTGAGGAGCTGAAAGCAAGCACCTCAAAAGATGAAAAAATATAGCTACTCTTTGGTCTCAGGACCAGTTAGAGATTTGAACCATTCCATCACCTTTCCTAGATTCATGTGATAGTTAGGAGTTAACATAGTTAGGTGGAGTAGCTTCATTTAGGGGCAGGTAAACATTTGGTTTTAACCAGGTTTCACACAGGCCCAGGAAATCTATCCTATGCTCAACAATTAGATTGTGGACGAGGAACGCATTAGTTGAAAGCGATCTGATATTCATAAATCCGATTTTGATCTCCTCTGGCTTATTATAAAAGTCAGAGGGAGTTTGTTAACTGCAATTGCCTCCTCCTTAGGCAATTTCTGCAATTGCCTAAGGAGGAGGCAATTGCAGAAATAACAATGACATTCTCACTGAGTGGTGGTCGCCTTCACATGCGGGCTTTACGCCTCAGGACAATGTGGGACACTAATGGCAATAGGTAAACTATAAACCTCCAGTTGACAGTTGCTGCTGTGGCATGAGGTAGGAGGTGCCTCAGTGTCTGCGTTACATGCTACATCACCTCGGCTAACTAGCTTAGTAAACACACTGTATTCTAAACGCTGACGATTGTGTTGCTAGCGGGCTCGCTAATCACCAGCAACCCAGCGTGCTGTAGGTGAATGAGTCATGCCTGGTGAAGGAAACTGTCTCTGTTTGCCAACATAATTGAGGTGCCTAAGCCAGTGGGGTGAAGGCCGTCTCTCATCAGCATGCCAAGGCGGTCCCACATGGAGGGCCAGTTATCCACAAAACCTAAGCCCTGCTCTAGACTGTAGCAAGCCAGCCAATGATTTCGGAACGCTAACCTGCTATATTGCTCATCATTACCCCTAGCAGGTAGAGGGCCAGAGAGAATTAATTGATGCCGACACATCTTTCTTGCGAATTCACATAGCTTCACAGAAGTCACTATGTTGCTTTTTGTGACTTCTGATTGTCTCATCCTAACATCATTTGTGCTGACATGAATTACAATGTTGTTAAAACTAGTGTCGGTGGTGGGTGCAACTAATCTAACTCTGTATGTGTCCTTACCACATGCCAGCAACCTAAGATTAACGTTAGACCCCTGGCCCCTGGTAAGCAAATAACATTAGCTGGCATGCATAGTCTAACTTTATGCATAACAGAGTCGCCTATGACTAGCGACCTCCCCCCCAAAACAGACTTGTGAGGAAGATTGCCTACCTTCGCAAGTGAGGCTGCCGACAAGGTACCCTGAGCTGAGCTATCGCTAATGCTAACACTATGAGGCTGCCTGACAGGCCTCCTTGCTACTTTCTCAGGTGTATCCGTCTTTTGTATGGACGCTGACTTCTCCTCTTCTAGCTGACAGATACATTTCTCTAGGAGAGTGATCTTTACTACGACGGAAGCACAGGAGCAACAGGAGTCCATGCTTACCGTGTTGCAGAGAAAACAGGGTATACAACTTTGCAGACGTTATCAGGTAACCTAACAAACAAACCAATCCAATGGTCCGGATACAGTGTCACCGGTGTCACAGCAGCAGCAACAGGAGCAGCATCTGAAACAGAGACTCACAGAAAGTGTTAGGGGGAGTACCACACTCCCCCTTGTCTGTTTTCATAAGCTGCCGCCACTACGCTGTCCGTCCTGATCAGAACATGGCGGCCGCATACCAGGAGATGGAAGTGTAACACCTTCAGCACTGTGCAGAGCACATGTATGAGACAGCAGCTTGTCTCCATCAGCTCTCATTGAATGGGAGGTCCCCACTTCAGTGTGATGAAGATGTACGACCGTTTGGTCGAACTAACTGACATTAGCATTAGTACACACAGGATTGTCCCAGGTAGGGGCTAATCTTCGCTGCTTCGTAGGGACCATGGTGTGGGAGTGCTGGTTCCACTGCTGCTGCTGCTGCTGAGGGTGCTGGCGTGCCCTCTTCTTTGCGTTGTGGTGTGAAGGCCCGCCGGCTGATAGGAGTGGTCCCAGCCAGGACTGGGACTCCTTGTGGATGGCTTGCTGGCCTCCGCAAATGACCTCCCTGATGATATGAGAGAAGACCTGAGAGAACCGGCGTGGCTCGTTCTTCCGCGCTGAGGAGATGGAGCAGAGGTAGAGTTTCCGTCGGCGTCGAGGGTCTCGCCAACGTCCATGGCAGGCTCCCGCTGGTCAGGGTCGAAGAGGCCGACAGCGCTGGTAGTCTCCACTGAGACGGCCCTGAAAAGGGGTGGGTTGAGGTGGGTGGCATGTGCCAACAATGGACTCTGGTGATCCATATTCTTCCATTGCTGAAATAATGAAGAGGATGAGCATTGGACGGTGCAGTCTTATATACACATGGTGACGTGGGAATGTGGGTGGGGCCCCAGGGTCATTGTTGACATTTTCAGTGTGCGCATTGAACAAGCCAATAAGGCGAAGCCTAGATGTAGCCTACGGAGCCTACAGGAAATAGAACTGAGGAGGAGAATAATTCCAATGTTAAGATCGTGGTCATTGTTGAGGCACAGTCTAATTAAAAAAAGAACACATGATACTATATTTCACTTTTAGATGGATACATTTTGTTACAAATAGCCAAACCAGTAGGCTGCAGTTTTTTGGCATATTCTAACACGACAATTTAATTTCAAAGATTATATCAGTGTACATTTTTTCTCCTTTTTTCAATGCGTTACGGTTACTGGTGCATTCTTGTCAGATTTTATTTCTTTCTTCTTTAAAACGGTGTTGGATCTTTCTCAAAAAAGTGTTGGGGAGGGGGGGCTGTCTCATAATCACAGGTGGTTAGTAATCAATACTTAGAAGCAGGTTAAGAAGGTATGCAGGTATTAAGAAGGCATAAGCAGGTATGTTGTTCAGTTTGGAGGTAGATCTACCAGAATAGCTTGGAGCATGTATTTGCTTTATTCATCAGCGTCATCGCAACAATGTAATGTAACATTATCTATATTATGGAGCAAAACACCATGAGCCCCATGGCCCACAGTTTCAGAAACAGCCAGAGAAAATGGAGCAGCGACAGGTCCCTCATCTCCTGATGATGGTACCGAGGACGTGAGACAAGGTGAGCTCATAGCGGCAAATATATGTTGTCATTTGGAGCAGTTGTAACTGAAAGGAGCTTAATAGCAACACTATCAATTAGCCTGTTTTATTGTATGTTTGGTTTTAAGTATAGAGGTTAATATTTACATAACATTTAGGGCATTTGGCAGACAGTTTTATCCAAATCGACTTACAGTGTGAGTGATTTGTTGGACGAGACAACACTATATTGTTTGGTACATCGCCTCTCACTGAGACGGACGTGCAGAGGGGCGGACAAAACCATGTTGCACATTTTGTAAGGGGGTGACAGGGGCCCACCAGCATTTGTTTTAGTCTATCAACCAATTAATTCGGCAATTTAACGTAGTTATGACATTAATTCGAAATATTTCTAGAATTTAGAAAAAACAGGAAGGAGTACTTGAAATGTTCTAATCTAATTATACTGTACCATCAGTGATATATAGTTTTTTCCTTGTTTTGATGTATTATTGTAAGTCGAGGTGGATATCTGTTGTCCACTGACTGGGATCTGTCCATCTCTCACATACACCAGCCACCAAGAACACAGCATGTGGCCTGTGTTTAATACAAAATTTCATCATATTTTGTTCAGTTTTCTGTTAACCTTCTTTTCCTTAGCTATTTCCCACTTACAGTCACTGCATTTCCAACTTGACATTTTTAAATGACTGGTGTCAAGCTTTAAACTTCTATGAATATACTGTCTTTTACAGATTCCTGATTTACACTCAAGTCTGTCTTCATTATGCAGGACAGTAACCCCACAGTAACAGCCATTGCAGGGTGGTGATGGTTTGGTGGTATCATCTGATGTTGCTAGAATAAAGATATGAACACTTTTGCTACTAGCTCTCGAATGACACACTTCTGGACAAATGTATGAACCTTTTCACACATGGTTTCAAAAAATCAATGTCAGGCAGAATTCTTTCAATGTGGATTTACCCTTTGCCTCCTTTTCCTGGTCCACAGACAGCAAAGTCACAGTAGCTTGCTTGTGTCAGATTAATTTGTGTCTACACCTGGTCCATTGGACCATTGGACCAACTGTTATTGGACTTAAAATGACACTAGACATGATTAGATTATTAGACTATTGTTAGATTATTGTATTTACACTATTGGATTACTTCCTTTTTGGACTATTATGGGATTTTTTTGACAATTGATCTATTGTATTATTGGACTATTATTGGACTTACAATTACACTAGTACAGGGCTAGACCTTGAATTACACTAGGAACTCGGCTACATAGCAAGCTCTCACTGCACTGTACAGTACTGCACTCGTCACTTCATCATTTATCATTATACTCTATCACACGTGTCAAACTCAAAGCCCGCGGCCCGGCACCTCATTTTATGTGGCCTGTGAGAGCTTACAAAGAATATAATTTGCTGATAGAAATATTTTGATGCGGCTATCAACACCAGCAATTGAGCAGGGAGCTCAAGTGCATCCATAATGCTGATGAGGCCCGGGATGAAATTTACTTTACTTTTAGAGAGGTGGATACATTTTTGCACTTGTTTGAGCGGGTTGCTACTGCCCATTCTGGGACAGATCTGGAGCAGACACTGCTGCTTCTGGTGTGTTGTCTGGCAAAGCACAGCAAGCCTACTCGTCGCTGTCAGTTGTGGATAGCCAGGTGTATAAGCCCTCAATGCCATGTTGAGAGTTTAACAACAGATGCTGGTGTCAGGAATTACACCTGAGTGGTGTCATATCTGTTGTGTGTATTTCTTAGGTTCTGTTTTGCTTACACATACAGGTGCAGTTCAAAAAATGTGAATATCGTGAAAAAGTTCAATATTTTTTGTCACTCATTTCAGAAAGTGAAACTCATTATACAGATTCATTACACATAGAGTGAAATATTTCAAGCCTTTATTTATTGTAATTTTGATGATTATGACTTACAGATAATGAAAACCCAAAATTCAGTGTCTCAGAAAATTTGAATATTGTGAAAAAGTTAAATATTGGAAACTCATGGTGTCACCTGCAAAGGTTTCCTGAGCCTTTAAATGATCTCTCAGTCTAGTTCAGTAGGCTACACAATCATGGGGAAGACTGCTGACCTGACAGATGTCCAGAAGACAGTCATTGACACACTCCACAAGCAGGAAAAAGTGTGGTAGGAAAAGCAATGCACAAGCAACAGGGATAACCGCAGACTTGAGAGGATCGTCAAGCAAAATCCATTCAAGAATGTGGGGGAGCTTCACAAGGAGTGGACTGAGTCCAATCCTTGAGTAAGTGCATCAAGAGCCACTATGCACAGAGACAACGTCAGAAGCGTCTTACCTGTTGGTGTTGGTCCACTGTGTTTTCTGAAGTCCACAGTCAACGCAGCCATCTACCAGGACATTTTAGAGCACTTCATGCTTACTTCTGCTGACAAGCTGTATGGAGATGCTGATTTCATTTTCCAGCAGGACTTGGCACATGCCCACACTGCCAAAAGTACCAAAAGCTGGTTCACTGACCATGATATTACTGTGCTTGATTGGCCAGCAAACTCACCTGACCTGAAACTCACAGAGAATCTATATGGTATTGTCAAGACACCTGTATAGATTTGTTTTGTTTTGTTTTGTCAGACCATGCAATTTCTGTTTGTATTTACTGAAACCATGTGCTGTTGGCTCCGCCCCTCACCTCTTATCTATTTGCACCCGATGACTTCATTTGTTTCGACCTATGCCTCTTCAGTTCGTCACACAGTTTATTTAAACTCAGTGACTGTCTGTGTTCAGTGCGAGATTGTTACTACGTGTTACCAGAGCTGTCAAGCGCTCGGTACATTGTTAATTCTACTAGTTTGTTTTACTTGCTGTCAGATTTATGGGGACTATCTGCCTGGTTGTTTTAGTTTTGCCTGGATTACCATCTTGTTTTTGATTGCTGACCGGATCTGATGATCCTTTTTTTTTTTTAGCTAACTCTGCGAGTGAGTCCTGACCCCTAACCAGACATTACAATCTCACCAAACATGGACTCGGCAGATCCAAGCTCACTTTAGACTGCCATGGAGAAACAGGGAGCTGTGCTTGGAATTCACCAGTCTCAGTTTGACACTGTTTGCTGGACTCTATTTCAGAGAATATGGCTGGCATCATGACCCAGTTACAAGAGCTTCAGCGTGCCCAGTCCATTACTCTTTAAGGACCTTCCGCTCCTCCTACCCCAGCAACAAAGGAACCCTGTTTACCTGCTTCAGACAGCTACACAGGAGAACCGAGAACCTTGTTTTCCCAGGAGATGCGAGGAGTGTTTGACTGGTCTACGCATGGGAGAGAGGCAGCAAGAATGATCCTGCAGATTCACCAAGGACGTAGGTCGGTGCCAGGCTATGCCTTAGAGTTCCACACACTAGAGGCTATTAGCAGTTGAGAGACCAATTCCGAAAGATACTTTCTGAGAAATACATTCTACATTTGAGCTTGTCGACTTGGCCATGAGAGACGCTCCCCAGTAGGTCGGGGACTACGAGAGAGCGCAACTCCTCTGGAATTACCACTACCTCACTTCAGACCCCACTGGATGCTAATGACTTCATGGACAGAGACTCACCACCATCACTCATGTTACTACCCTGGTGAACCTCCTGATTTTAATACTCTCCACACACTCCTGTAGTTCTGGGCCACCCATGCCTAGTGTAACACAACCCTCACATAAACTGGTCTGACAACTCAGTAATAGGATGGAGCTCATTCTGTCATAATCAGTGTTTTAGATCGGCCCAGTGGCCTGTGTTATGATGCCTTTCTCCCAATGAACATAGTTTGGATTTGTCTGCTGTTCCCCAACACTATTATGACTTAAGGGCAGTTTTTTGCAAGACATGTGCCACATCCCTCCCACCACACTGCCCACATGACTGCGCCATTGACCTGTTGCTAGGAACATCACCTCCCCAAGGCCTAAACATCTAGTCAGTGAGTCCTTAGCTGCTGGAATAATCCGTCCCTCATCCTCTCCTGCTAGGGCAGGATTTTTCTTTGTTGGTTTGATGGTTCCCGCCGTCCTTGTATAGACTATCTAGGGTTGAATGATATTACAGTGAAGAACCGCTACCCATTACCTCTCATGTCCTCTGAGATTGAGTTGCTTCAAAGAGCAGCAATCTTCTCAAAGCTGGAAAGGGGGATGAGTGGATGACTGCTTTCAACACACGTACAGGCCATTATGATTTCTTGGTGGTGCCTTTTGGACGTACGAATACTCCAGCAGTATTCCAGACTCTAGTTAATGACATGGTTAACCATTTTGTTTTTGTCTACCTGGATGATGTTTAGATTTTTTCCAGATCTCTCCAGGAACACATGCAACATTTGCATGGATAAGTGTGGAAGTGTGCCTTCCATCAGCAGCTAGTCTCTTTCCTGGGGGTTGTGGTCATGGTGGATGGAAGGGGAAACCTACAAACCTACCTCCAAGAAGGAAGGTAAAGCTGCTTTTACCGTTGATAAAGTCAACGATGCTAACAGCCTAGCTACAATGGCTAGCGACACCAGCACTGATGACACCCCGAGTTCCCAGCCCTCTCTGGCAAAAATGTTAGCAGCTATACAGAAGTTAGAAGGGAACATAAAAACTAGATTCAATGCTCTGGAATCAAAACTACACTCAGTACACCATGGCTGACCATACAACTCGCATTCTTGATTTGGAGGGATTTGTGACTAGCCATGAGACCTGTATTACAGCCCTAGAGAAACAGTGTGAGGAGCTGACAGAAACCAATAAAGGCACGAAGAGTAGGCTTAATCAGAGAGGGCCATTCTAGGTTCTCAAACATCAAATCAAAATCAGCGTAGAACACCGCAGAGCAATCGATGGAGCAAAGAAGAAACTGAGAGATGCGTGGATAAAACACTGATTCTCAGTAATGAACTGAAAATATTTCAGAGACTCGCAAATGCTGAAGCTTTCATAGACAGATGTATTACACCTGACATAGCTTCCAGTCAGTCTGCACTCTGAACCACTGGGACTAAGTATTAATAAAAAGTAATATTTTCCTCTGCTTATTAAGTATTATGGACATGAGAGGGTGGATTACACTGTGTTTTTTTTCTGTTCATGCTCTTTTTATCGTACACCAATGGCAATATTAGTGGTAATACATAATGTCTGAATGCTTTTCTATGGCTGCTAGTAGTTACGCAATCTCGCCACAAGGTGACAGTATAGCCTTACTCAGCTCTAGCTAAGAGGCTTAAGGACCAACTTGAAAAGAGGCAACGTTTTTTCACATTTGAAATCCTATACCTGGAGACATTATCTTTATGCAAGAAACTCATATCAAACAAGTTCAAATGTAGTTCTCAGGTATATCAGTCCACCTTCTCTTCCAAAGCCAGAGGTTTTGCTATATTGATCTGTTGAAATGTCCCATTTGAACACACTCAACCATCTCTGACTGGATTGGTGGTTATCTCATCCTAACAGGCCACATTTTGTCACAGCACATAACTTTTTTACATGCAGGAGGAGACTTCAATGCTATACTGGACTGTTTTGATAGGCTTTCCACATGCCCTACTACCCCTTTTATTCCACTATAGCCCTTAATAGTTTAGTTGGATCATTGAACCTTGTGACATTTGGAGGCTGCAGTACCCAACTGATAGAGACTACTCTTTCTTTTCACAGGTGCACAAATTATATACAAGAATTGACTATTTTCTAAAAGATATCTTCAGACATAATTTTCACCAAATACTACAGCCCTGTTGATATTGGTAGAGCTAGGCCCATATTCAAATGGAAATAAAATCCTTTATTACTTAATGATGAGCAATTCCGACTACAAACTAGAAACTAAATTAGCAACCTATTTGTCAGAATGACACCCCTGATCTGAATGACTCCACTTTATGGGAAGCCTTCAAGGCTGTCATGCGAGGACATATTGTGGCGGGCTTGGTTTTAAAGAAATGAATTGCGAGTCACGAGTGTTATGGCTGGGTGCTGGAGAATCAAACGCACGACACAGGAGGAATGGGTTGGATGCCTGATAAGGCGTTTATTTTAGCTCAGGAAAACAGGGAGGTGGAGTTCATTTGAGCAGGTGAGGGGAGGGTTCCCTGACCGGGAAACGAACCCGGGCCGCGGCGGTGAGAGTGCTAAATCCTAACCACTAGACCATCAGGAACTGGGGGTGTTGGGGGTGATGGGTCCGGGATCTGAGTCGCGAGGGCAGGCAAGCCGGTTCTCTGCGCCAGGAGTTGGATCTGAGAAGGTGAGAGAACACGAATTGAGGAAAGGTCATAGACACAATTGTAAGTAGGCGAAGGCTGGAGGGATGAGCTGACTTTTGTAGACAGAGGGAGGGTTGATTTTGAGTGGCAACAGGCTGTGCAGAAACCGTCTTTAAGCACATTCACCCAATTATCCCGACTCAGAACACCTGGCGACGGTGTGCTCGTTGTGCACGAGCTGAAGTGCTGCGAGCGTCACCATTGGGGGGCGGCGCGTCGGTGGTGTGATAGGCAAAGGACGTGTGTGGAGGCCGTAACAGGGCCCCCCCTCCCCCCTGAGCGGGAACCTCCTGGTGACCGCCTGGAGCATCCGGTAGAAGTCACGAAGAAGGGCGGGTGACATTATCTGGGACCAGGGAATCCAGCTTCGCTTCTCCGGTCCATACCCCACCCAGTCGACCAGGTACTGGAATCCCCGGCCCTGGTGGCGAACCTTCAGGAGCCTCCTCACTGCCCACTGAGGGTGGCCATCCACCAACTGAGGAGGGGGTGGAGCGGGGGTCGCTGGCCTCAAGTTGCTGGTGAGGTAGGGCTTGACCCGGGAGACGTGGAACACTGGGTGCACTTGTCAGAGGGAGTGAGGAAAAGTCAGCCGGACGGCAGCGGGGTTGACGACCTGGGAGATGGTGTAAGGGCCATTGAACTGAGACATCAGCTTCCGGGAGGGAACGCTTAGTGGAAGGGCGGCAGTGGATAGCCAGACCTGCTGGCCCGCCTGGTACTCGGGGGCGGGTGTGCGGCGACGGTCGCACACCCAGCGGAGGTGAGCCTGGACCGACGGCACCGATGCGTCGGCCTCCTGGAGCGGAAGCAGGGGTGGCTGGTACCCCAGGGAGCACTCGAATGGTGACCTGCCGGTGGAGTCGTTGACCATGGCGTTCAACGAATACTCGACCCAGGGCAGGTCCCTGCTCCAGGAGGACGGGTGGAGGGAGGACATACAGCGGAGCGCCGATTCCAGGCTCTGGTTGGCCCTCTCAGCCTGCCCGTTGGTCTGGGGGTGGTAACCAGAGGAGAGGCTGGCCGTGGCCCCAATTCCAGTGCAGAAGGCCTGCCACACCCTAGACGTGAACTGGGGGCCACGGTCTGAGACCACATCCGGAAGATGTGGGTGGTGAGTAGCTCTGCCGTCTCCGCTGCAGTCGGTAGTTTTGCCAGGGCTACCAGCCGCACCGACTTCGAAAACCAGTCTACAATGGTGAGGATGACGGTGTTGCCCTGGGATGGGGGGAGGCCGGTCACGAAGTCCACGGAGAGGTGGGACCACGGGCGACTGGGCACGGGAAGGGGCCGCAGCAGACCCGACGGAGGCCGGTAGGACGCCTTGCTGCGGGCACAGGAGGCAGGTGGTGACGAACTCCCTGACGTCAGTGATCATGGTGGGCCACCAGAACCGCCGCCGCAGGAAGGACAGGCTACCTCGGGCCCCAGGGTGACAGGCAAAATGACTGGCATGCCCCCATTGCATCACCTGGGTCCTGACGGTATCCGGGACGTAGAGCCGGCCCGGTGGGCCATTTCGGGGATCAGGCTGGGTACGCTGAGCCCTCCTGACCACTGCCTCGATGTTCAAGGTGACCACTCCAATGACCCGGGAGGATGGAAAGACGGTGTCTGGAATGGTCGATTCCTCACCTGCTGAACTGCCCGAGGAACTGGGCCTAGCACGCCTGACGGGAGGTAAACCGCTTGGCTGACGTGACGTACGGCAGGTTCTTGTGGTTGGACCAGACGGTGATGGGTTGCTCTGCGCCCTCTAACCAGTGCCGCCACTCCTGGAATGCCTCCAAAACGGCCAGCAGTTCCCGGTTACCAATGTCGTAGTTGGCCTCGGCGAGGGTGTAACAGCGGGAGAACGTGCAAGGATGGGACCTCAGGTCTGCTGACTGCTGTGAAAGGATGCCTCCGATTCCCGTGTCTGAGGCATCCACCTCCACGACAAATGGCCTCGAGGGATCCGGGATGATCAGAACTGGCGCGGAGGTGAAGTGCCTCTTCAGGTCGTCGAAGGCAGCACTGGCTGCAGGGGTCCAGACGAAAGGACGCAGAGAGGAGGTGGGAGCAGTAAGGGGGGCGGCCACCCGACTGTAGTCCGGAAATAAATTGCCGATAAAAATTGGCGAAGCCGAGGAAGGACTGCAGCTGTTTCCGGGTGGTGGGTTGGCTCCACACGACGACAGCCTGGATCTTCTTGGGGTCAGGCCGCGTCTGTCCCCCCTCCACGGTGAGTCCCAGAAACTCCACGGAGGAAGCGTGGAAGGTACACTTCTCAGCCTGAATGAAAAGTCGGTTCTCCAGAAGATGCTGGATGACGAGACGAACGTGCTGGACATGTTCCTCAGTGCTTCTGGAGAACACCAGGATGTCGTTGAGGTAGAGCACAACAAAAACGTCCAACATGAAAGTGGCCTGAAAGACTGATGGCGCATTGGTCAGACCGAAAGGCATCACCCAGTATTCATAGTGGCTGCGGGGGGTCTTGAACACTGTCTTCCACTCGTCCCCCTCACGAATCCGGTCCAGGTGGTAGGCGTTCCGGAGTTGGAGTTGGAGCTCATGAGGGGGAGAGGGTAGGTGTTCCAGATGGTGATGGCATTGAGCTTGCGGTAATCAATGCAAGGCCAGAGGGACCCGCCCCTCTTCTTGATGAAGAAAAACCCTGCTGCCACCAGGGAATGAGAGGGTCGGATGAGCCCCTCCGCCAAGCACTCTGTGATGTACTCATCCATGGCGGCCTTCTCAGGGGGGGGCGAGGCTGTACAATCGGCTGACAGGGTGCTTGCTGCTGGGACGGAGCTCAATGGCGCAGTCGTAGGGTCGGTGCGGAGGTAGGGTGCAGGCTCGGTCCTTACTGAAGGCCTCTCCTAGGCCTCCGGTACCGAAGAGAGGTCTGGAGGGGCTGGGGGTGGTCGGGGTGGCAGTGATGATGTCAGGGCCGCACGAAAACATCGTGGATAACAGGCGGTGCTTCAGCTGAGTATGCGCCCCTCACCGTAACTGACGTGGGGGATGTGGAGATCGAACCATGGCCGCCCCAGGATGAGAGGGGCCTGAGGAGACTTCAAGATAAAAAAGCGGACCTCCTCCATGTGGTTCCCGGAGACGGTCATGGAGAGGGTTCCCGAATGGTGGGTAAGGGGTCCCATGCTGTGACCATCTAGTGCTGAGACGGCGAGGGGGAACTCCGGTGTGACAAGGGGGACAGCCACTGAGTGGGCCAACTGGGCGTCCATAAAACTCTCGTCTGCCCCTGAGTCGATGATGGCCCCGATGGTGAGGGTTTGGTCCAGTCAGGAGAGGGTGACGTCGAACCAGACTGGGTTGGTGGGGAGTGAGTAATACGACTCACCTGAACTCCCCTCTTGGGTGAGCCTAATCTTTTGGCAGACGGGAACAGGAGTCGCGGAGGTGCCCCTTCACTCCACAGTAGAGGCACAAGCCCCGAGCTCTCCTCCGCTCCTTCTCCTCTGCAGTGAGGTGGGCCCGTCCCAACTGCATAGGCTCCTCACTGGGGAGTGTGGGGCTGGTCAGCACCCG
>OMOU01088263.1:0-14846 GCA_900312585.1 Malacocephalus occidentalis
CCAGAACTTCTTTGAGGCCAACCGAAAGTCCTTCTCCATGGCCTCCCCGAACTCCTCCCACACCCAGGTTTTTGCTTCGGCGACCGCTGAGGCTGCAGCCCTCCTGGCCTCCCGGTACCCGTCTGCTGTTTCGGGAGACCCCTGGGCCAACCACCCCAAAAGGCCTCCTTCTTCAGCCTGACGGCTTCCTTCACCGCTGGTGTCCACCAGCGGGGTCTTAGGTTGCCGCCACGACAGGCACCGACAGACTTCTGACCACAGCTCCTAGCCGCCGCCTCTGCAATGGAGGCTCTGAACATGGCCCACTCTGATTCCATGTCCCCAACCTCCCCCGGAATACACGAGAAGTTCTTCTGGAGGTGGGAGTTAAACCCTACGGACAGGGGCTTCCACCAGACGTTCCCGGTTCACCCTCACTACCCGCTTGGGTTTACCAGGTCTGTTCGGCAGCCTCCCCCACTGTCTGATCTAACTCACCACCAGGTGGTGATCAGTTGACAGCTCTGCACCTCTCTTTACCCGATTGTCCAAAACATGAGGCCGCAGATCTGCTGATACAACAACAAAGTCGATTATTGATCTTTGGCCTAAGGTGACCCGGTACCAGGTACACTTATGAGCCACCTTATGTTCGAACATGGTGTTTGTTATGGCCAGTCTAGCACAGAAGTCATGACTAGCACAGAAGTCCAACAACAAAGCACTACTCTGGTTCAGATCAGGCAGGGCCCTCCAGGTTTCTCCATCATTGCCCACATGCACGTTGAAGTCCCCCAGTAGAACTATGGAGTCCCCGGGTAGAACCCTTTCCAGTATGCTCTCCAAGGACTCCAAGATACTCTGAAGTGCTGTTTGGTGCATAAGCACACACAGCAGTCAGAGCCTTCCCCCCAGTGACTTGCAATCGCATGGACCCTCTCGTTCACCGGGGAAAACTCCAACACAGCGGCGCTCAGCCGGGAAGTATCCCCACACTCGCCTGGCGCCTCACACCTTGGGCAACTCCGGAAAAGTTGAGAGTCCAGCCCCTCTCCAGGAGTTTGGTTCCAGAACCGGTGCTGTGCGTGGAGGTAAGCCCAACCATATCTAGTTGGTACCGCTCCACCTCCCGCACCAGCTCCGGCTCCTTTCCCGCCAGCGAGGTGACGTTCCACATCCCTAGAACCAGTCGGCGATGCCGGGGATCCGCACGCCCAGGACCCCGCCTTTGCCTACCACCGGTTTACATTGCACCCGATCCCAATGACTCTCCCTGCAGGTGGTGGGCCCACAGGGAGGATTGGGTATGATTTTTAAGAAAATAATGCTGTGTTTCAAACATTTGTTTTATGTTTTGCTATATTTGCACCACCACATTGCATTGTATTCAAGTCAAGTCAATGTTATTTGTATAGCCCTTAATCACAGTTAGTCTCATTGTTTTACAGGCCAAATATTTAGGACATTCCTTAGCTCTCGTCCCACAAAGGGCAAGAGAAAAACTCCCTTAATTATCAACGAAGAAACCTTGAAAATAAACAGAGCGGGGGATTTCTCCTTCCTGGGAGGGTTCGGAGTGCAATGGTTCTGGTACATGGTATTGTGTCTTTCTGGTTTTGAAAGGCACTCTAGAAATAAAGTATTATTCTGATGATGTATTCTGATCCACAGGAAGGCGCGCTCATGCAGTCTCCGTGCTCAGAGCAGAGGTACACCGTGGGGGCGTGGTCCCAGACACGGCCGGCCGTGCTCTTCCTGGGCCGGGAGGACGGCCACATGGAGGTCTGGGACCTGCTGGAGAAGAGCCATGAAGCCTCGGAGGTCCAGGACGTCAGCACACACAGCCTTACCTGCATCAAACCCTGCCTCTTCTCCTGTGAGCTCTACTGGACTACAGCGTTGCTTGTATTGCCATAGGCAACGACCGTCTATTGGTTTGAGCCAATTTGGATTTTAATGCAGGGTATTTACATCGATGTGGTGGCAAAATCCCAACATGCATTATTAATGAGCTGTTAGTTAATTCATGCCATTCAATAAATATTATTCTGCACATCTTGCTTCATGAAAAGACATCTTGCTTCATGAAAAAGGACAACATCTATTTCACATAAAGATGATTGCAATCACTGGTTCTTGCTTCCCTTGTCACAAGCTTTGGCAAGGGAAGCAACACCCAACATATTAGATCAGGAAAAGAGGCTGCAGTGACCTGTGCTTGGTGCTCTTCCTGTGGTATTATTTTAGGTTGGGTTACTCCTTTAGCAATGCCCAAAAACTATTCAAGAATGTGAGAATAATAATAATATGACTCATTCAGAGAAGTGCACCATGGGGTATTATATGAAGAATTATTCATAGAATATTATACAAATGTATAATTTGATACATACTCAAACATTCCCTTTTATGTGCTTACAGCTGAGCTGCATTTCCTGGCTCTGTCTGATGACCTCGGGACCCTCCATATTCTCCAGATCCCATGGACCCTCTACAGCTCCAGCAATAATGAGGCAGGACACTCTAATGTATCTGGTAGCATAACCCAGGAGACAGAGGGGGATTCCATTCCTGGTTTAGAATATTCACAGTTAGTTGACCATGATATGGAACCACTACATCAATGCGATACCTAAACAGTGGATTGTGCTATTTGACGGACTAGTGTTTTAATGGCAATTTATTTAAACATGCTACAGACACTAGTTCTGCAGTGTAGTAGCCTCTGTGCCCTGGTGAGTAGTAATTTTGCCAGTCATTTTAACTCAACAATATATTCTATATTTTAGTTGCCAGACATAGCCCAGAAAACGGCCAGTTGTACATTTTAAAATGAGAAAAGCGTTGAACCTTAACATCCACAGCCATTCCACTACAAAATCATATTTATTTGGTCAAGTCTAATCTTCAGTGGCGCTCGTCTCTCTCTGTTTGCAGAAGCTCAGCATGGGCAGGTACCTGGAGAAGGGGCTGGAGAGACTGCTGTACTTCATAGAGAGGATGGAGCTGCGCCGGCAGGAGAGGTGCATCATGGAGGCCGAGGAACAAAGGAAGAAAACGGTGAGACAACCGGGTGTTTGTTCAGTATAGTTCAATAGGAGCTTCACATCCAGTCTGTTGTTTCCTTCATACAAAATAAAGCAACAAGATGTGTTATTGTGGTGGCAATATCACAAAACTGATCAAACAGACAAGGGAACATGATGAGTTATAACATTTAACTAGAAAGTCTTAGTAGTACAGTGCAGAGTGTAGTGTGCAGTTGAATATATAATGCCAAGGCTATCAATGTCACTTTTTGGTGTCCGCATTTACCAATTTTCAACATACTTTTTTGTGTACACAACAATACTTTAAGTAGTATCTGTATTTAAGTATCTGTATTGACATCAGTATCATGATACAAGTCTCAGTATTGCCTGGTATTATATCGGTATCGGATCCCTACCCCACAATATGATTACAATATTATACTGCTCCAATATGTTTTCATATATACTGTAGGAGGTATTTCATCATCATTATTTGATATTTTTGCACTCGTTTGTAATTTATTTTGTAGACACTAGGGGCACTAAGCACCAGACCAATCACTTGCTGGGTGAATGACAGGATAAAAGTGAGCAGGTGTGCCAATGTCGTTGATGCACCAGGAAGGGACATACTTGAACAGTTGAACTGAAATATATCAACCTAAACGTGGATCTCGTCTGGACAATGGAATTCTTAAATTGCCTGAGTACATTCCAACTGAAATGAGGCATCAGTGGCCACTTAAGTTATTTATTTAATTAGACAAATAGCCACTACAGCCAGTTAAAAAAAAAACCTTGGAACAAAGTAAAACCCCTTGGAACAAAGTAAGAAAGCATCCTTGGACATTTGGAACGAGAAAACAAAAAAAGAAAATTTCTTGGAAGATTGTTGGATTTGATTTCATTTGGATCCACGTCACCAGATATCAACTTTAACCAAGCCAAAGCCAGGAAGTGCATGAAATCACTAACGCTAAAACAGAGGGCGACATGTCTATGCCATCAGAAAAAAGAGAAATCACATTCACTGTCAGTGGTCTGGCTTATTGTGTACAAATCCATCAAGCAGCAAGAAAATCAAAATGCAAAAGTGCAATGAATTGTCCAATTTCAAGTGCTATGATGAAGCTAGTGATGAACATGCATCTATCTTAAGCTTACCCATACCTCAGGATGAAGTTGAAAAACAAAAGCAGTGATTTCACACAGAAATGACTCGACTGCGATTTTACAAAAAAAGTGAAAAATGGCTTTGATGTTGGTCAACCATATGTACACCCTAATAAATGTTCTCAACATGTTGATGTCTTAATAATCTAATAATAATAATAATAATTCTAATAATTAGCGGACGGACAACCCCTGTCTTTATTGTCGCGGTTCACACCATGCATATACACACGTGCACGGTGGCCCTCCCAACCCACCCCACACACACGCCCCCATAGGTGTCGCTGTGAAATTGGTCCTCCGCTTTTAACCCATCCATGGCCATCTTCCTCCGCGGTCAGGCCAGGAGCGGTGGGCAGCTAGTGCAGCGCCCGGGGACCACCTCGATCCAACCGCCGCTGGTCAGGCGTCTTCTTCCATGTTTTTAGAGGGGTTATATATACAATGTATATATATGGAGGAACCCCAGGGAGCACGGGGAGAACATGGAAACTCCACACAGAAAGGGCCGTTCACGAAATCCCAGCATGAAGACATGGGGTGAACCAACCATGTCCCAGGCGGGAATCGATCCCAGGACCTTCTAGCTGTGAGGCGACAGCACTACGACTGTGCCACCGTGCCCCGTAACTAGTAACTAGTATGCATACTCTGTGCAATGCCAATAAAGTTGAATCTAATCTAATCTAATCAGTACGACAAAACAGGAATTTGTTGAACAACAGCAGTGAGCTCCGTTCAGGTGTAACTCAACCGTAGATGTATGTTGCAGGTGAGCAGGTAGCACCCAGAGGTGTACTGGGAAAGAAATTCAGCCCTGGACATATGCCTTTGGACAGTCCTGGGAAAAAAATATGCAAATGTGTATCTCTTTTTGTGTCATGTCTATAGGTAAATAACACTCCAGATATTGTGATCGTTATTTTATCTTTCAGATCAGGATAAGTCCAAGTAAAATGCTGTCTCTGATAAAAATTATTAGGGCAGGCATTATAGATATACTAAACCAGCATGATATGGGCAGACTACAGTGGTATTCAATATACAACATATCAAATTCTGTTTTGCAGAAAAGATCATTGCATTATTTATTTTATTCATGTATTTATTTGTTTTTATAGAGATAGGCTTACAGTCTCTTACATTGCATGGCCCACTAGATGTAGTACCCTCATCGTTATCCGTAATGATATAGCCATTTACTGTCCATATTTTAGTTGGCACACTTCTAACACGACATCTAGATAAATAGTAATAGATATCCGTGGGATCGTGTTGTAAGCACACCAGTTAAAGCAGTTTAAACAGAATATGTTGCCTATATCATAATTTAACGCCGTTGCTCAATGAAGAGGCTGGTGCCCAAACAGTGTGTCAATATTTTTACATTTGAAACCCTGCGCATAATACCTGCCCATCCTTTACTTTTAGACATTTCGTTGTCCATCTGTATTCCCCGTTTAGGTGCATGAACTAACTTGGTTGTGATTGGCCAGTGAGCCAGTCCCGGAACACGTGTATTAACTAGCTTCGTTGTGATTGGCCAGTCAACCCTTGCTTTAATTAACCTGTGATTGGCCAGCGAGCCCGACGTCGCCAAGCGCAGCCCAGCAATTCACTAATGACAGGCGTGTGCCAGTAAAGATGCACACAGGTTGGCCCTGTTTTTTGTCGGCCCACCGGCCGGGAGATGCGGCCACCCACCGGGAACCCGGTACGGCAGCAGGTTTCCCGACCGTGTATGTGTGCGTACCTGCTTTCAGTAGTAATAGCAAAGGATTGTGGGTAATCCTCCAAAGCGGTGGAGGATTTACCACCAGGTATCGTGTCTGAGAATGTCCGTGGGCAACATTTTGTTAACGTACTTGAGAAGCACATACAAGTTGAGCTGGCTTGATTTGTTTGGGTATTATATCTTGCATACATGTGAATAGCTAACAGTGTTTGTCCACCGGAGATGGCCGTTTTACTTTATTGTCCCTTGTTATAAATGCAGGTGTGTTACAGTATGTCCTATAGAGTGTCATCATATTTTTAATATGCAGATTTATTTTCTTTTTTTTTTGTTTGCTTACTTCCTGTGTCTTGTAATGTCATTATTTCATAATCGGTTATACAATGTAAAATGTTTAAACGCTTAACAGTACGGCGTGAGAAATTAGAAACGTAGTTCCTACTTTCATCATAAACATCAGGACATCATAACAACTGCTCTCGTCGTCCGAGTCATGCTGTTCCATTTCGCTCACCACAATATACCATCAGCAACCTTAAGGGATGACCGAGGGATGACACCCGAAGTAAAGAACGAACCAGGGCCAGTTTGAATCTGACTTTTCGTCCGCACGCTTTAGAAGACCATTGTGCTTACTGTTTGTAACAACGTCAATATTTGTCACAATGCCACTACTGTGGCTTTTTCCTGGGTTCTGGAAGTAATGGAGAGGATTCGTGGATGTGGTTAAAAATGACGCTGGTTTTATTACATTCTTCAACATCCAATCGTGTTGAACGACATATAACTTGTAAAGTCCGTGTTTATTTCAGAGTTGGGTGGCGGGTGAAGTCCCTCCGGTCCTCTTTCGTCACGGGTGCCCAGCCTCTGTTGTAGGAAGAGTGCACAGGTGTCATTATATAGCGTAATTGCACTCATTCACTACAGCTGCGTCACATTCCAGGCATTCCTGCCGCTCCGCTTCCCCTGTCACTGCGCGATAGCGCTAACCACGCCCCCTCATGGCTCACACTGTTGTTTTGGTAATAATCATTATCGCTCTCACTCTTCACTTCTTCTTTAGCGAATAGAGAGAGACACATCGTTATTAATTTCAGTTTCTTCAGTATCTTTTGTAGCAGTACACAAGTTCCTATATCATATTGGATTGAAGTAAACCTATATGCATTGATGTCAAATATAAATGAGATTTATTAAATATTACACAGAGATTGTGAAATGAAGTGTATATAATGTAGAACAATAATAATTGATAGGTCCGTGCATGGACCAGCGAGGCCGACACAGCATGTTGCCAAGACACACAGTGGGAACGAGCTTCCATATCTGTCCATCTAGGGTCAGAAATGTAGTAGAAACATCCCCATCCAGATGTTTGTGCTCAGGTCTGCAGCTGTCTGTGTGTGTTTGTGTGCCTCCGACACATTATAATACTTGGAATTTTGACATTGATTTTTACCAGAAACAGCCACTAGAGGGCGGTGTTTTTCTTCCTTGTAATAAGCAGGTCAACGCACTTACAGCCAAATCAACAAGCAGCGTGCTTCACTCAGCAAGGGAGTTCAAGCCTACAGTGTTTTCGCGACCATTTCTCCATGAACAAACTTAATTCACATGGGCTTTTACTCCAGTCTAGCCTGTACTTCCCTGCCAGTGCCTATCCCATTAACCAATTTTCCTATTCTGTGCTCAATCTACCACTTGTGTACCTTGGTGTAGGCTATCATGATAAGATATGGACTGTTCTTTTTGTAATCATTATTTATAGTTATTTTACCCTCAGAATATCAAGTTCCGGCAATTGTCTTTTCACTCGTCTCTGGTGGGTTTACCGTATAGAACGTTGTACATGTAATGACAGTGTGCAGACCCCCCCTAAAAAGATTTTCTGTAATAATATTGTAATGCTTAGCATGGATAAGTGATTGTGTGAGTGTGTATGTGAGTGAGGCAAAAAAGTTATTGTTCTGGTATTGTTGAGTGCGTATAGAGCGGTGTGTATGTAAGAGACTTGGAGGCTAGATTAAGATCAGCAGGAAACAATGGACCATTGCTGGAGTCATAATAACCACTTGGCCACTGATTGAAACTGCAGCACATAGCCCACCCTGTCCAAGAAATACAAAAGTCCACACCAACCAGGACTAATGATTTAAATCAGGGCTGCAACTACAATTACTGTTGATTGGTGTAGAGTGTGTGTGTGTTGGTGGCTGGTTTATGGAGCCTCACACGGCCAGTCGGTCTGATTAGTCTGGGGCTGGGTGGGGCTGCACACCTGTGTGGTGCATTGCATTATCAAGGCCCACAAGTTGAACCAGCCATCAACACACACTCGGGGAGAATGCTAGCTAGCTGCCATCTGCTCTGCCATTCTTCGACCCACTGCCTGCCTGTGTCCCGCTGTCGGGGAGCCCGAAAGAAGCCACCTTTAATGGTGTGAAGCAACAGCCTTTGCTACAACCAGTCTATATTTCTATATTTCCATCATCTACAATTACTAAAATAATTGTTTATTGGCTCTGAGATGAAGAATTCCACCACACCAACCTTCATTCATTATTTAAATTAGGGCTGCAGCTAACGATTGTTTTCATTTTTGATTAACGTTGTTTTGTCTGACGAGCAGTGAAAGAAATCAAGTAAATGCCTTCCTGAAGCTTCACCGCAGCAAATGTTTGGTAATAGTATTTGCCAAATGACAAACAATCTTCTACTTCTTCTACTTTCTAAATCACAATGAATGAATCTTCTGTAGTTCAAGGTGCTGTAATTTAATGATTCAGATTTTTTCCCCTGGGCACTCATACAAGGCAGCTGGGTGGCATATATACAATATATCTATTTAAAGCAGCAAGGACATAACAAGGGAGTGTGCTGCAACAATGAACACATCCAAGAAAAGTTGAGTAGATGTTTAATGGCCTCTGCCGTCCACATGAGTCACACTCTGCTCCACAGGTCAGGATGTTCCTGTGGCCCGGGGAACAATGAAGCTCGTCACACCAAACAGTGTCCTCGTATTAATCTACTATTCTCAATACTGTGGCAGCTTGGACAATACAACAATAAAAAAAATGTGCAGGCGTAGTATGTGTTTGTTACAAGCGTAATCGCGTGGCATGTCGCAACAACAAGGACAAACAAAAAACAAATCTCAAATTGCAATCCAGTGCATTTGTGTGTGCAGTGTGTGTGTGTGCATGTAGTGCAGTGGCCATTTACAATATATAACTTTTGTTTAAGCCTAATAATACTTTTTTTTAAATTGAGGTATCATGGAGGTACCATGACCCGGCCCCCTCACAAGGCTTGCTATGGCATGGTTACACCTCTGGTCCCAAAGGTAAACACCCAACTCCTTACACGCATTCCTCTTTCCATCCATTTGGTAATCCGTAAAGCCCAGGCCGAACCTCAGGACTTACCTAAGGACTCTACTAATCTGCTGAGTTATGTGTTTGTTACTCCCCTTAAAAAAATACCTTCTGGCGTCCTTCCTTCTCAAGCTCATGGTCCAACTCTTTGCAAGAGTCACATCCCTTAGACGGGTCATTCAGGGGTTTGGCCTCATACATTTTCCGGGCTCTCTCTCCGGTTAGCTCTGCTCTTCTTCTACCCGGTGACGTCAGAACTGGGTCTCAGACAGGCATGTCTCTTTGCCATTGCTACTGGCGACGGCGGCAGTGACGGTGGCTTGCGTCGTGTCCCTGCCGAGCATGCTGCTGGCGTCCTGGGTCTCCGTTTCCGTGCTGGGGTGGGTGTCGCTCCGGGGGGTGCTCTCCGGGCGTGTCCACGACCCTTTCCCCCCCGCGGTGAGGCTCTTCTGGAAGCTCTCGGAGGTGAAGTAGTACACCACGGGGTCTAAGCAGCAGTTGAGGCTGGCCAGGCACAGCGTGATGGGGTAGAGTGTCCGGGCGAAGCGCTCCACGCTGCAGCTGGCCAGTGCCTGAGTGCGCACCAGGGCGTAGAGGAAGAGGATGGAGTTGTAGGGCACGAAGCAGATGATGAAGATGCCCAGGTGGACCACGATCATGCGCAGGACGCGCCGCTTGCTCTCGCAGCCATGGCCGATGGAGGCGGGCTGGCGGAGCGTCTGGAGCACCAGAGAGGAACACACCAGGTTGGCAATCAGGGGGAGCAGGAATCCAACCACCTGGCCAAAGAAGTAAACCAATGAGCATGTCAGCATTTAGGGATTACAAACAGCAACACACAAAAAGTCCCTCCATGTCATTATCCCCTCAAAAACAAATAACTTATTGTGCACGCATCACCAAGACTGGTGTCAGTCCTGACATGCGTCTACCACCTCCCAACTCACCTCTATAAAGATGGTGATTTTGGACAGGTAGGTCTGCCAGGTGCTCTTGGAGAAGCCCTCGAAGCAGGTGGTGGCGCGGTTGGCACGGTTGATGGTGGAGAAGAAGGTGACAGATATCCCGCCACCCACGATGGTCAGCCACACGGCGGCACACACCATGGCGGCGTTCTGCCGCGTGCGGATGGCGCGTGAGCGGAAGGGGTACACGATGGCCAGGAACCGGTCCACGCTGATGCAGGTGAGGAAAAGCATGCTGCCGTAGATGTTGGTAATGAAGGCCGTGCCGGAGATCTTGCACAGGCCGTCCCCAAAGGGCCAGTGGCGGTTGACGTTGTAGAAGACCTTGAAGGGCAGTGTGAAGACGAACACTAGGTCGGAGAGCGCCAGGTTGGTCATGAACATGGTCGTCTCGTTGCGCATCTTCATGCGGAAGCAGAAGACGAACAGGGCGGCGCAGTTGGTGATCAGGCCGAGGACGAACACCACGCTGTAGACCACCGAGTAGAGGTTGTACTTGAAGGAGTCGTCGATGCCACAGTCCTCCATGCCCGTCTCGTTGATCACCAGGCTGGACATGATGCTCGATTCACAGAGAGAGATAGTGTAGAAAAAGAGAAAGAGAGAGAGGGAGAGGTGTGCAGGAATGTTCTAAGGAACAAATTTGAGGTCCAGAATCTGCAGCGGTTGCAGTGGGTGGTGGGTGGGGGTCAATGGGGGGTCCACCAGTCCAGCCTCTTCCAAGCCATCATGGACGCTCGTAAAAGAAAACACACGCAGACACGCTCAGGATGCGGGAGGGTCCACAGGCTGAATTGTCATGCAGGGAGAAAGGAAAGAGTAGGTTACTTCCTCCCAATAAAATCAAGACGCAAACAAGTCCGGCTTGTCAAAGGAAATTGAAGATGATGTAGTATTTGTATTAAGTATTGTATGCTATTATTGTTATAGTCAACCACCAACACAGGCCAACCACCTGAAGGTGACACTGTAAGAATACTACAATAATAATTCTAATGTGTTCAAACTATAAACTTGTTTTAACACGTGGTTTGTAATTTGTATTTAAATAATGGAAGATACAGTTCATCGCATATTTTAAACACACAGTTTCTGAAAGCCATTGTCAGCCACACAATTGCTTCATACAAACTCAAAGCAGCCGATATTACAACCAAGCCTATGATTTACCATATGCATGAAAAGCCACAATGTGTCTTTCTTTCAGTCGACCCAACAGGGCAGAATAAAAGTTCAATACCATCACAACGTGCCTACAGTATTACAGTATAATTATGAATGGTGGATTGTACTACTCCTATGACATTTTTACATGAAATATAAACAAAAGAAACTTTCCCCCTGTTTCATGTTTTATCAGCCAACATTACATTTTCAAACACTATTTCCTGTCCACCACCATAAGAAGATTAGATTCCTGTTGCAAACCAACAACTAAAAAGACTAAAACTACATAAAACAGACTCTTTGTGCTCTCTGGTAATCATTTCTGCTGACGTCCCATTGTTGGTCCCTGTGCGTGTAAATGCTTCATTCAAACGTCCTGTTGAGCATATTTCTCTGTTAGTTCAACGTCAAGCGTTGAATGTCGAGTGTTGCCTGTACATCGTGTTCGAAGCGTGTGAGGTGACAAGCAGGCAGAGTGATTCCAGGTCCCTGGTCTGGCTGGGAGCTCCACGTAGTTCCATAGGCTAGGCCATAAACACTTGACAGTGTTAATGCTTCGCCATTCACCCTACACATGAACAGCCAGACACTACACACACCAGGCACGCACCAACGTTACTTTGGATTCAAATTGAATTCAATTTGAAGGGTCAACTTGACAATTCATTTGAACAGCTGTAGGTCAAGCCGAACTCTGTTTCTTTCAAGGGGCTCTATGCATTCTGTGATGAGACAATGTGAGGGTTATTCGTGGGTCACAATGACAACATCCTGCCTGGCTACCGGTGCCGTTTCCATCCACTATGGAAGAATGATGTCTTGAAAAGTTAGCGTTGTCTGGGTCTACTGTTAAAGGCCACAGTCAAGACCACAAGGAGTTGTCCTTGACAAGTTGTTCTCGGTTTAGGTTGAGATTGAATTGAAATCCAATCTAAGTCCTTAGTAGTTCTTTAGTCCTTCGGGCTGAATCAAAACTGTTAATAGTCCTACCTTTTATCCACACAATCCCATATAAATGCATGTGAACACACACACACAAAAGACAGAGCTGTGTGTAGCTGTCCATCAGTCTTGTCCCATACCCCCTACAATGTGACATCGTTACTACTGTTTCACACGCCTCCATAAAAGCCTCCACTGACCGCCACAATGCCTGCACTGTACCCTAGTGAACGCCCGCACACACGCGCGCACACACACACATTTACATACACAGACAGAATACACACGCATATACAGTATACACACACAGATAGACTTCACGATTCACTATCGTAACCACCCCACACACGTACCGAGACACGCAAACACACACACACACACACACACACACTGTGGCACTGCCCCATGGGTTTCAGTATGTGTGTGTGTCACAGTCTAATGTATGGTGGTCCTGGACAGCTGCAGAGTGGCAGACTCTGAGAACCCAGCCTCTGGGAGACTGCTTTAAACGTATCGGGTTCAGGTTCAGATGGCATCCAGCTGTTGCTTTCTGTCACACACATCGACACGGGCCGGGGATCATAAACGCAAAGGATAAGCACGCATAAAACCCTTGGTAAACTGGAGGTTACACTCTACGGCCATATGGATATACGTTTGGAGCGATGTTCAAGATATGTAGGTTACATGACGAAGCAGCGTTCAAGATTTCCCACTTGGTGGTAGGGGGCTATAAGATACACGAATAAACGAACAATCAAATAAACAAATAAATGCATACATACATAAAAAATACATAAATACATAAATAAATAACTTAGTTGAAGTTGAAGATAAATTAAGCAAAATATGTGCAGAAACGTGACGATAACCGCTCACCTCGTCCGGTTGGCGCCGTGGTAGAGCAGCGACGCAGCTGTCAAGAGATGAACTCCTTCAAGATACTCGCTAAAATAACATTTAAAACGTGCATTCACTTTGCGGAGCCTTCTAGTCAATATCCTGACCTCTCTTTCAGTCCAGTCCACTGCCAGTGAAAGCGACTAAATGCAAGCGACGTGGTGAGAGTTGACACGTCTTCACGCTAAAATCATAGATAAAAGACTATCCTATCACGTCTTGAGCTGACCGACTCGCGCTGTACTCTGGATGTGGTGTCGGGAACGCGTCAAATCCACCGCGCGCTCTCTTGTATCACGCGTGTCTGGCTCGTGGTGCGCCAGTACCAGCGCGTCTGTGTCTATCTGAGTGTGTGTATGTGTGCGCGCGCGCGCGTTTGCGTGCGTGCGTTTGTGTGTGCGCTTGCGTGCGCGTGTGTGAAACGACAATGTGGTCGCGCGCGCGCCCTGTAGGGCTCAAGGGAGTTTCGCCGCTTCAGCCACAGGAAGCGAGACAATAGCACCTCGGTCGGGCGCGAGGTGGAGGGAGGCGGAGACGTAGGCGGAGGTCGAGGTCGAGGTCGAGGTGGGGTTGGGGGGAGAGAGAATGGCGAACCGTCGACAAGAGGTGGGAGTCTTGGAGTCTCAGGCAGACAAGGCCGGGGCAGGCTGCTGCTGCTGGTGTCATCCTCCATGGCTAAATTAAGAGGCTGCAGCTATTTTAAAGAGCATACCCCGTACCGGTATTTGGTGTCATTTTTGTACACGTGATAGCAGGATGTATCTCAAATGAATGTGGTGTATCGCCCTTAATAGGACTGATTATGCGCATGCGCACACTTGACCTACAGCGATTAGTATGTTTGGTGACATTGAAACTTTTCTGATACAGAGCGTAAAGTTAGGTGAGAGTCAGAAGTCTCAAACGAAAGAATGTTGATCATTTAATGTTATATTATTTATATATAATATGGTTTCACCATCATCCTGTTCTCTTGCATTAAGTGGCCCTGATTTTGTGTTATGTTAAAACAAAGCTAATAAATACAGGTGGCTCACCTGTGTATTATATAACCAACAGGACATTATTGGTAAACCCCAGCCATGACATGTGTTGGACAGACAATTAGAGATTATATGACAGTAATCCAACCCCACTGACTCCCACCCCCCATGGACACTACTTCATTACATGAGCGCATTACATTTTCTTTGAATTGCACCCTTAAACTCTTTATTTCTTCAGAATTTGTAGCATTTTTTTGATAGTTTTTATTCTGTTTAATGTTCAATGTTAGACACCAACTGCAGAAAAAATGACCAAACAGTACTTTAAACTACAGTTTACGATCACCAATGCCTGCTCCAATGTCGGTTAATTTGAGTGCCACATCTTAAGATTCTATCTTCAGACCAAACACAGCACTGTTAAATATAGGCCTAGCGCAATACCTAAATAACACAGTTATTTTTTGGGGGGATTCAGACCAAAGCCGTGCCACGCCATTGTTACTAAAACATCAAAAAAACTACTAAAAAAACAAAATGTTTTATATTAGCAAAGGTGCTATTAATAGTCAGGTGATAGGGCGGGTGGT
>OMOU01088282.1:0-13929 GCA_900312585.1 Malacocephalus occidentalis
GGGGTTAATTAAATTAATTAATTATGAATTATTATCATAACTCTCTGAGCAGAGTTAGAAAGAGTGAGTGAGAGAGAGCAACCCCACCAAATTAAAATTCATTTGTTCCGTCTGCCCACCCAGGCCATATCTGCGGCTGGTTGCTTGGCAGCACTGCCAGTTTGGCCATCGTAGTTTGACACCACACAAATCCCAAACACTCACGCATTCACCCAAACACTCATGCACTCACACTTAATGAGGGACTCAAAATAACATTCAGTCAGGCAGGGGTGCTTTTGCAAGCGTGATCGAGGGTGATTGATTACAAGCATCTAGTATGGATTCCAGTTCTGAAGGGCATTTACTAGACATTAGCTGCTGCTAGTAGTGGTCCAACAAGCGATACTCATGCTTTCCTTGAAACCCGAGTTAGCAGTATCAGTACAGTAGAGCAACAGTACAAGTAGAAAGTAGCAGGTGGATGAATACAAAGACAAAAGACGTTATGATGTTCCGTGTGATGAGTGTGTTTGGTGTAGTCCTGTACCCATCTGATATTTATGCGTGCCTGTGTTGTGGCACGGATCAAATGTCAAACCACAACCAGAAGCCACAAACAAGGAAGAAGGTCTTAACTATTCTACAAGGGAGGGTACGTTATATCGACAGTGGATTGGTGCCATGTTTTGTCTTTAAGAGACCACCAAGGAATTTTTGCCTGTATTCATAACCAAGGGGTTAGTATAAAAGAATTGATTTTGGCAATGAAGTATAATTGATAACTAGCGGTTGTTTACTTGGTTTTGGCAAACAAAAGATGGTTAGCTCAGCAAGCTTGTTGTGGATGGAGAGTGAGATATGGATGCAGTGTCTATTAATCCTGGGTTCCTCAGATGACAATATACAGTATAACGTTTGTTCACCAGCGAGGAGACAGACGTTAGCAAACATATCAGCAGCCAGACCTCATTAGTATTTAACTAAGGAGGTAGGGAGGGAGAGGGTGGTGTCTAATTTCTGGATCTGGGCTGTAACTCCACACCCAAGTTTCCTACTGGCGGTCCTGCAAGCTAGGTTTGGAATGAATGGCACACCATGGTGTTGTGGCGGTTCTCCGTTTGTTTGTTGGTTCTGTAGAGCACCGTTTTTCAAACTTTGTGGGTTGGTGGCAGGATAGACGCCCCAAGACAAATGTATTAAAAAAACTACTGGGTACGGAGGCATACATTCACAGCATGATTAATAATGGTCATAAATATTGATAATATTGATTGTTCATGCCCACCAAGTAAGATAAATTCCACTGCAATACATGAACAATGCACCAATGTTGTACCCTTTAATGACATAATCAGGGTTTCCGTTATCCAGTAGTTACCGGATAATCTGTCTGACAGATGCAAATCTCAGTTGCGTAATGTCCTTTGAAAATAATTCACTCTAGCACACATTTTTTCCACCACTGTGTCGCAGTATGTGCATGTCCTTTGTCTTGTACATCTGTGTACATTCATTTGAAAAGATGAACTTACTTGCTAATTATGTGCTAATTATGCGTGGGTGTAAACGTTAATGGGATGTCAGAATGTGTGTGAGTGTGTTCGATTTTGGGACAAAATAAAACAATAAAAAAGCAATGTGTTCCGTTATTAGTGCCATTTGTAGATTGTTTTGTGTGTCATCCTATCCATAGAAGTGGGATTATGGAGCAAATGGAAGAAGAACGCTACGGGCTCAGCAATGCCATGCGGGAGCGTGACCGGCTTGCAGCTTTGACAGGGGAGCGCAGCCTGCCGAAGGCCAGCTGCCACCCGGTGGCCGGAGAGAACACTGCAATGGCGTCGTCTATGGTTGCATGGAGTCATAGCCAGGGGGCACACATGGCCCAGTTTAGTTGCCACGGTATGGTGGGGCTATGCCGTTGGTGCCATACCTCGGCCAGTTTCAGCTGGCATCGCAATACAACCACTGGGAGGATGATGAGGCTGCTGTCAACCTGGGCCTGGAATTGGAGGTTACAGTGGCGCAGGTTCTACTCGACCTGGCTCCAGTGGACCGGACCAGCTTTGAGGGTCTCACCGCTGCACTGGAGAGGCGTGGGAGCAGGGAGCACTTGGCCAACTGCTATCGGCAGGATGGGGAGCGTCTGGGTGCCCTTGCTGCAGACATGCGGCTCCACACCCAATGCGGCTACCCCCAGTTCAGCCCACCCGACCTTGCCCTCTATGACTTCCTGTGTGCACTGTCCCCAGAACAACTGCGGCAGCACATAAGACTGACTGCACCCTGGTCTTTGGACGATGCTCTGCAGGAGGTGCATCAGGCTGAGGCGAACATCTTCAGCCGAGCCACCCCCCCAATGTGGACCCTCCGCCTGCCCACACATCAGAGTGGTCCGCGCCAACCCCCGGCCCTCTTCACCTCCTCGCCGGACTCCAGCAGCTGGTAAACACTCCCCTCCGGTCGTCGTCTGATTTCGGGTCCTTCAGCCTCGATCCTGCACCTTGTGTGGTGGTAATTACCCGGTTATTAGACCCAAGAAGCTACATTTGAGGTCCCCTACCAGCCATGCTGTAGTGCGAGACCCCGCCTAGCTCCGTCTATGAAAACCGTAAGCATCGGTTACACAGTTGTTGTCTTAGGATAAAAGGGCAGTCAAGACCCATTGAAATCCGACACTGACAAACCGTTCTACACACCTTGAACGCAATACCGACGCTTGCCACCGAGCTCGGGACGCCAGAACCAGAACGACACGTAATGAGACCCAGGGCAAGAATGCACCGCCGACAAGGCTGACCACGGCTATGAATGAACTCGATGAAGTTCATTGAGGGAGACACAGCCACCTCCCCAGCAGGCGAACCGGACCACAACGAAAAGACTGAGCCACCTTCCGGTCACTAACCACGCAATCAAGGTAGATATCTGGGCAGAGTTAGGTAGAATTGTGTTATGATGGTATGCTTACTCGTTTATTGATATTACCACATGATATTGTAAACCTGTTTGATCCATGTATTCATTCTTGATCTGATGTTCAGAGAAACCCGTTCCGATGGTTCGACCTTATCAGAGCCCCCCCTTTTTGTGCCCCCCCCTGCGATTCAGAGTTAGGTTAGCTTATTAATCATGACTCTAATTTAATAGTTTGGTATATGATATTATCGGGGGATCACACTGCTCAGCCTCCCCGGGGAAAGGAGGCTCCTTCCGATTGTCAAACCACAACTTCAAGAGGAGCAATGTGAATTCGGTCTAGGCCATGGAACAGTGGATCAGCTCTTTACCCTTGCAGGGTTGTTGGGGGGCATGGGAGTCTGCCAAATCCAGACTACATGTGCTTTATGGACTTGGAGAAGGCTTATGACGTGGCCCCCGGGGAATTATGTGGGGGGTACTGCAGGAGTATGGGGTACAAAGACTGTTAGTATGTGCCATTAGGCCCTTGTACAAACAAAGTGAGAGCTGTGTCTGTATTCTCGGCACAAAGTTAAGCGCGTTCTCAGTGGTTGTTGGACTCCGCCAAGCTTGTCACCGATTCACCTCGGCACAACCGAGGTGAGAAGAGTGTCCGAGTTGGGGACCTCAGAATTGTATCCCTGTTCTTTGCAGACGATGTAGTTCTGTTGGCTACATCAGACCGTGACCTCCAGCATGCACTGGGGCGGTTTGCAGCCAAGTGTGAAGTGGTCGGGATGAGAGTCAGCACCTCCAAATCCGAGGCCACGGTTCTCTGCCGGAAAACGGTGGAGTGCTCCCTCCGAGTTGGGAGTGAGTTGCTGCCTCAAACAAAGGAGTATCTCGGGGTCTTGTTCATGAGTGAGGGCAAAATGGAGCGGGAGATGGACAGACAGATTGGTGCGGCGTCTGCAGTAAAGCGGGCGCCCTACCGGTCCGTTGTGGTGAAGAAGGAGCTGAGCCGGAAGGCAAAGCTCTCGATTTACCAGTCCATCTACGTTCAAACCCTCACCTAATAGAACGAGATTGCGAATACAAATGGCCAAAATGTGTTTCCTCCACAGGGTGGCTGGGCTCGTTCGGGTATCTGATCAGGATGCCTCCCGGGCACCTCCCTTTAGAGGTTTTCTGGGAACGTCTGACTGGGAATAGACCCCGAGGGAGACCCAGAACCCACTGGAGAAATGATATAGCTCATCGGGCCTGGGAACGCCTCGGGATCCCCCAGGAGGAGCAAGAGAGTGTTGCTGGGGAGAAGGAAGGCTGGAGAGCCCTGCTTAGGCTCTCCAGCCTTCCTTGTGTGAGAGACCCGGCCCCAGATAAGTGGAAGAGAATGGATGGATGGATAATGTCTATTAAATTGTGCCGCCGCTCATTTTGTAATAATATAACAAAAGGGAAAAGATAAAACTACCTATGACAAGGTAGAAGGTTCATCTTTACATATCGTGTGGGATTAATCAGTTTTGCGCTCTGTCATTGTCGAGGCTTTATAATTCAGACTGATTAACTTTTAGAAATAATTGCATTTCAATCATGAACATGGCATTGAACTCAACTTGTGTAACATTTCAGGCAAGAGCATTTCTAGCAAAAATACTATTTTGATCGTCGCTGGAACTACACACTATTTCAATAGTGCAAACTTGCAAACTGGTGGAGACCAATCTGAGAGCGTTGCATCCAACAGGTTGAGGCCTACCAAGCCCATATGGCTAGTCTCTAGCATGCTCATAGAGCTCACGAGAACACTGTTCACCATAAATCTCACTGGCATCTTGATCATTGGGAAAACCCAGAGGCTCCACAGTGCCAAAGACATCGACCAACTCCACTGTGGGAGATAAAAACAAATGCTGGGAGAGGAGGAACTCTCGTGCCGGGCAGGAAGGCCATGAAAAGGGCTGTTTGACAGGAGGACCTGTCACGCTGCTGCTGAACATACAGTACATGGTAAATTGATTTATATAGCACTTTACAGTTGCCTGACATTCACCCAGTCATACACAGATGGTGGTGTCAATCATGCAAGGCTACAACCAACACATCAGGAGCAGTTAGGGCTGGGAGTCTTGCTTACACATCGACAGTGGACAGGTGGAACCTGACCAGCAACCTGTTGCCAGACCTGCTCTTACCTCCTGAGCTACTGCTTCCCATGAAAATGTGATGCCCTTGTCGATAGTACTGCTCTATGCGGCCTTACTGTATATACACTGTGCCATGGGATATGTTGATAGGTACCATTGCTGAATTGTCCTTTTCACGCACGGGACAAGCCACAAAGCATACGTTTAGATGTCGTCGCCTACATCAAATAGAACTAGAATATGCATAGATCGAAAATATACAGATATATGCAGATACACAGAAGATCGTCATGAAGTTTTCCAAGCTCAACGAGAAAATGATGAGCAAATATACAAACACTCACATAGTCACACAGGGATAGGAATGACGGAGATTTCTATCTTTTCCATTCTCTCACTATTATACAGCCCACATGAGGGTAGGTTTGGCAGTGGCACAGCAGGCCCCCCGGGGGGGGGGGGAGCAGCTTGCTCCTGCTTGTACCAAAACTGGTTGCCATGCCAATGAGAAGAGTGAGCTCGTAGTCAAGACAGCATGCACAACGCACTCTATTGCATGTGTAGACACAACCCTTCAAAACAGCTACAAAAACACTGCTGAAAATACAACTATGACTTGTCTTCAGCTTTTATATTTGGGCTAGTAGAATATTCCCCACCACAGTACAGTAGTGATTGGTTAATTAGCACCCTGCATGGGGCCATGATCCAACCTATCAGAGGAACACAATGAGAACAAGAAGCGAGCTAGAGGAGGACGAGGTCGAAATGGACTTTGTAATGTGTATGTAAACAACTGTGTGAGCCTTTACACGCTTGCTTTACTGAGAAGAAAATACTTAATGTTTCTGAGAAAACATTAAGTATAGATATTATATTATATTATATTGTAACAACCAGCCGGAGTCAGGTGTGCAAGTATTCCAAAACAGGAGCTTTATTACATACAACTTAGCCTAACTGCTAACACACGTGTCTCTACCTAGGACCACGCCAACTAAAACAAACACGCAAAACCTGAACAACCAAAAGACCCTCCCCTCTCGTCCTCTCACCCAATCACCAGCCCGTACACGCAATGACACATATAGGCTACTGATTGGCCGAAAGGCAGGAGTTCGCCGATGACGCGCTACCCAGTCTTCACTGGGTCACTACAACATTAAACATTAAGTAAAAAAGAGCAGGGACGATGACCTCACGCAAGGCTGCATAACTTTCTCATAACTTCCCTACATGACCTCTTCTGACAACTTGTTTATGTAAGGACGAAGCAGTTAAATACTGTATCAGTACACAGTCAATATATTTTAAATCCAAGAGGAAGCCTACCTGGCTGTTTGGCTGGTGCTGGGTGGAGGTTCCAGGGAGACAAAAGGAGTGGCTCTTGGTGTTGGCAGCCCCCATCGATGACCGCATGGGCTGCGAGAGGATGGAGGAGGAGGCCTGGACCTGGTGAGAGGGGCTGCCTCTGCTCCCTTCAGTCTCCAGTACCGCATCCCAGGGGTCCCCAGCTGGACCCCCTGCTGCGGCCAAGCCTCCCCTGGCTGCCAGGGGCGTCTCCTCACCATCCTCTTTAGATTTGGTGAGTGGGTCGAGGTCTTGCCACTCGAAGCGGCTGATACTAGAGGGGTCTGCCGTGGCTGCAGTAGCAGCAGCAGGAGCCGGTTGCGCCGGTGGGTCAGGGGCCAAGGAAAGCACAGGGCCTGGAATTGAATCTACATCAATGCTTGTTGACCTGCCATATTTCAGGTACTCCGACGTGCTGGCAATCTTGTCAAAAAGTTTGGCCATAACTGGGTCCACTGGGGGTTGCTGAAAGACAATCGGAGCGGCAATTGGGATGGGGGTGAAGGCCATGAAGGAAGGCTGTGGAGCTGTGAGGCCCATGAAGGGTGATATTGCCGGGGGGAAGCCATTCTGGAAGGAGCCTGGTTTTGGAAACGGGGCAGAGGGGAACAAGGGGGCTGGCTGGTGGGTGGGCGTGGAGACACTGGAGCCGGATGGCGTAGAGATAACAGGGGTCCACTGGCCACTCTGGAATGGGGAGGGAGTACAGACGTGGCCACCAGGGTAAGAAGCACTGAGGTTGAAGCCAAGCAGCGGGGAGGGCCGTAGAGCCTTGCTACTGTTAGCCCCAAAGTTATCATCCAGAAGGAGCTTTTCAAGTT
Source organism: Malacocephalus occidentalis (assembly GCA_900312585.1). Lineage (NCBI taxonomy): Eukaryota > Metazoa > Chordata > Actinopteri > Gadiformes > Macrouridae > Malacocephalus > Malacocephalus occidentalis. The sequence goes on from OMOU01088282.1 coordinate 7,205, forward strand.
CCTCATTGGTTAACTTGTCCACATCAATATCCCTGAACTTGTCGCTCTCCACTTGTTTCTTGGTCTCCGGGAAGACGATGAGGTCTTTTTCTGGTTTGGCAGTGGAGGTCGATGGTTGAGGAGGAGCAGTGATGGATGAGGATATTTGTTTATGAGAAGAGGAGGATGGAGTGGAGGTGGATAAGTGTGAGGACACTGAAAGAGAGTGTCGCTTCTCCTTCTGCAACTTTGCAATAGCTTCCTCCTCCATTCTGAGAGCTTCCTCTTTACCCACAACACCCTTGGGTGGGGGGACATCAAGCTTGAACCCATTACCACTTGAAATCTGGGCCATTATGTTAACTTAAAGGTGCCATGGGTAGGGCTTCAGGAAGACTGCTGTGACTCAAAGGCTGGTGGATGACACGTTACACACCTGAAACAAGATGAGCCAACATTTTACAACATGACAAAGTTGTTATATAACCACACAAAAAATAATTGTATATTTAGTAAGGCAAGTTCACCAAAAACAATCAACTTCGCACAGTCACATCCCATCGGTCACAACGCAGAGAAAGGCTGACAAGAAATTTGCATAAAAAAGCAGTGAATGTCCATTGCAATAATAATAAACATTATTTATATAGCACAATTCATGCATAAGATGCAGCACAAGGTGCTTAACAAAAAAGCAGATAATTATAACATTCATGATAAAACAATAAAAACAAGGAAAATAAAATGTACATTGAATTATGGTAAAAAGGTGTGTCTTAAGATTTCGTTTAAAAGTGGCAACATATTTAAAGACCTTCAGGCAAACTGTTCCAGAGTTTTGGGGCATAATTAACAAAGGGTGCATCTCTGTGCCTTTTAGTTCTGACTTCAGGAGGTTTCGAGTCAGAGGATCTAAGGTCAGATAGAAAAGACAGGGCAACTGGGACACCACATGTCAGGTCTATTGTATCAGACGAGTGGTCATCCATAGCCAGAGTTAAGTAAGACCTGAACCATTTAAGAACTGCGCTTGAGAGACCGACCCCAGTGTTCAAGTCTGGCCAGCAGAATATCATCATCTACAGTGTCAGGAAGCACTAAGATCTAACATGACAAGCACAGAGATTTTTCTCATCAGTGTTCAATCTTGGGTCATTCCCAACCTTAGAGTTGTTTCCATACTGTGCTGGGTCCTGATACCAGACTGAAATTCCTCAAACACAGCATTGTCACAGAGGAATTAATTCAGTTGTTTAAACTTTAAACGTTACAGGCCCTACTATTTCTGCAGGGTTGAGCGAGTTCTCTCCCTCACTCCTGTGGGTATCACCAGCCTCTCGAGCCCCCTCTATGCCCAGCCAGCCAGCCAGCCAGCCCCCATTGTGGTGGAGATAACAGGCTGTACACGGGCTGAGCAGGCCAGCCAAGCACTATTGTGCAGATGAGGAATTTGTTATGCAAGGCACCCAGGCGAGCCACACTCTTGTCCTCCCTCCCTCACTGTCCCTTTGCCACTATCTCCCTCTATGCATTACGATCTGGCTAGCAGAACAGAATCAAGACGGTCTTATCAGCTATGCTAAGATCAGCATTGGGGCCCCACTCTCTCAATGAGTGACAAGACGTGCTTTCAGTAGTCCATCTTTGGAACAATATAGATCTGTGTTAGCATAATGACGTATCCTAGTGCAAGTGTAGTCTTTTCCTTTTGAATTCTCCTTCCTTGAACTCATCACATTTAAGGAAAAGTGGTTAGGAAAAAATAGGATGGTTTGTTTTAACTGCAACCTGGGTTCTCACCCAAGGCAGATGTCCTCCAACGTTTCAGATCCTGCTTGTGTTAGCTTGACCTTGCTTGTGCTCTTTAAAGAAGGTAAAATGTGGAGGGAAATATAGGGGGTCACAACCAGCCTGTCTGTTCTTCTGAATTAACTACAGACTACAGCAGGGTGCAATAAATTCTGACTTAAAATAGGCCTAACATTTCTGTTGATAGACCATACAAGGCAAGGAAAGGAACGACATTGGAATGCCAACAGATCATACTAATACTGCTAAATGTACTGTGAAGGCTACTGCTGCTAGTTGAATGGTGGCCGGCCCAGGATAGTGGGCAGGTCATCTTAATTTAAAAAAAAGTGGGAGATAAAAAGACAAAAAGAAAAAGTCTCTCATCATTTGTTCCAGGTGCTTTGTCAGCTGAGTTAGTGTGAAACTTCAAACCTGTCGAACATGTTATTTAAGTTAATTTCTGAATCAAAACATCACAATAAAAACCCAGAGAAGTCAGTTGGTGTTCTAGGGGTCACGTAGATCTGCTTAATCACACTCACAGAAACAGCCTACTTGTGAATTAGACCATTATGGGATTTGAAGGGAGGAATAATTATAAACAAAGCAATAATGTATTAGTATTTGCAGCCTGAACATTTTAGAATATTTAAAACAACATTGACTACATTTACAAAAAAACATTCTGCTAAAAACATGTTTGATAAAGAACGTTGTTGTGGAGCATTTGGCAGAGTAAGAAGACGTCAGACCAAGATCTTAACTATGACCAGTTAAGTTAAAATGAAGCCGATCAAAGTGCAAAATAACAATTTTAACTGTAACTGTAAAAAGTAACTGTAGTAGAGTAAAACTGGGGAATCAGAAGCAAATATCTTACATTTTAAGGTGGCATTCTATATTCAGTGTCAAACATCTCTAGTGACATTGAGAGTTTAATAACGTAGAGTGAGTTTGAATAGTCCCTTTACATCAAGTAGTACAACTCTAATGCTTTAAACCCAAAACAATATTCTAGTTATAGTTATACTGTGCATCTAAGACATTGTGATGGGGCCTTTTAGTATGCGTACTCTGTGCAACTCTGTGCAATGACAATAAAGTCGAATCTAATCTAATCTAATCTAAAAAGGTACATGTTAGATGCAAAGCAACAGAAGTTCATGTTTTATTTTAAAAAGCGGCCCAAAAGAACTCACTGTTTATCAAGCAGGGATACATGTATAAATGGTATCTCTTGGTGTTGTCAAATTCACAATGCACACAATAGTTTTCTCTTAAATATAAATGCCGAATATTAAGTTCTGACTAAATGGCTATTTATAGGAGAACGCCATAAAATTAACATCTGCTACCAAACCCATTGATATTATGGAGTCTACAGCGATCAAAAAGCATTGGGTTATATTTTAAGTATAGGATAGTACATCTCGATTCGATCCCCCATTTTTATAATGGCATATATCTACGATTTGGATCTCCTCAGTTTCAGTCTACTGATACGTACCAGTCTCAAACTATAACTTAGCCTATGTGGCAATATACTTTAGCTTGACTCGTGACTTGCATTCACGGAATACCAATAAACTCGGAAAAATGTGCAACCTAGTACGCCAGACAATACAATTAGACGGAGGAAATTTTATTTTCTATTTTGCGAATGTCACTTACTTGAACAGTAACGCCGATGTTATAACTCATCACGCAAAGTTTTACTGCACGCAAGTTAGCATGTTAACCCGAGCCGCGTTGAAAATAGGCCAATGAACCAAATACAAACGGATGGCGGTTTATCGACTAATGAGTATGTGTGTTTGCAGGCGATGATTGTGTGTTACGGATCATATTTCTGAACTTTGAACAACAGTGATACAATAATTAAAACCCTGAAAGTCAGTGGCCTGCCAACAAGTCAAACACTACCACGTCAGAATCTCAAGTTATGCCGAAATACACAACTACAATTTGTGAAGTGAGGCGGACTTGTTGTAACTACACGTTCTAACTTTTACACACCTAGTATCAAGTTAGACAACGACTAATCTCTTACCCTTCCACGACTCAGTGTCTGCAGCCATTTTTCCTGCAACTGCATTTTTTCTACCTACTTACACCAAGAACGTCAGTTCCTGTTGAAATACGACTTTCAATGCAAAATTGGAAAGCAGTGCCACCATGTGGGTTAAAACACCGTCGTTAAATTCTTTTCCGATTCTGAAAGCATACTCACTTAAATTCAGATGCCAACTCAAATTAACAATAACCTAATCGTGACATCATCATCATCGTCACCATCACCAATTGTCAGTGAAGTTCTTGTGACATGACAGGCGACAGTATGGAAAATAGCAAGTAAAAGATCATATCTATATCTATATCTAGATATAGATATAGATATATAATATATATAATATACATTATATATATAACACATAATCAATAACACATAATCATTACAATGTAACTCAATCACACTTCTGGGATATCAACCTGTCCAGTTAGGAAGCAACACTGATTGTGAATCCATTTCAACTGCTGTTATGCAAATGGAACAGACAACAGGTGGAAATGAGAGGCAATTTGCAAGACAACCCCTATAAAGGAATGGTTCTGCAGGTGGTGGCCACAGACCATTTCCCTGTCCTTATCCTTTCTGGCTGATTGTTGGTTACTTTTGCATTTTGCCAGTGCCCTCACCACTAGAGGTAGCACGAGGCGGTGTCTGCAACCCACAGAAGTTGCTCAGGTAGTGCAGCTCATTCAGGATGGCACATCAATGCGCAATGTGGCAAGAAGGTTTGCTGTGTCTCCCAGCACAGTGTGAGAGCATGGAGGAGATACCAGGAGACAGGCCAGTACACCAGGAGATGTTGAGGGGGCTGTAGGAGGACAACAACCCAGCAGCAAGACAGCTATCTGGTCCATTGTGCAAGGAGGAACAGGAGGAACACCATGAGTTGACTGATGCCCTGATCCAGGTCGGGGAGGAGATCCCTCAGGAGAACATCAGTTGTCTCATCAGGAGCATGCCCAGATGTTGTAGGGAGTGCATACAGGCACATGCAGGCCACACACACTACTGAGCCTCATTTTGAATTGTCTTGAGGAATTTCCACAGAAGTTGGGTCAGCCTGTGGTCTGATGTTTCCACTTTTATTTTCAGTCTGATTGTGAATCCAGACCTCCATGGGTTAATGATTTTGATTTCCATTGATCATTCTTATGTTATTTTGTTCTCAACGCATTCCACTATGTAATGAATAAAGATTTTCAACTGGAATATTTAATTCAGCGAGATCTAGGATGTGTTGTTTATTTTTTTGAGCAGTGTATATATATATATATATATATATATATATATATATATATATATATATATTGTAGCGACCCAGCGACCCAGCAAAGACTGGGTAGCGCGTCATAGGCGAAATCCTGCCTTTCGGCCAATCAGTAGCCTAGATGTGTCATTGCGTGATTGGGTGATTGGGTGAGAGGACGAGAGGGGAGGGTCTTTTGGTTGTTCGGTTTTGCGTGTTTGTTTTAGTTGGCTTGGTCCTAGGTAGAGACACGTGTGTTAGCAGTTAGGCTAAGTTGTATGTAATAAAGCTCCTGTTTTGGAATACTTGCACACCTGACTCCGGCTGGTTGTTACAATATAATATTATATATATATATAGTGGCGAGCTCGGCTCTAAAGGAGTGAATGGCGAGTCACGTGATTTTTCTTTATTACAATCCTGCGTCCCATACACCGCACGACTTCAGGAATTGCTGTTTATTGTCCCAACCGTACGACAACATCAACAAACAGCCCGTTTCTAACACGGGTCACTAATGACGACAGTGTCCTCACCATGGGTGTCACCTCCAACAAAAATCCCATCCATAGTGAGGACACGTATACAACACAGAACATAAATATGTGACCCAAAACACAACAGAACATTTTTAACCCGATTAAAACAACAACTCAAATATTAATAAAGAAATACCCACAATCCCTTGCGCCCATCAGATAGACCGGCCACCATGAACGCGATCTATCCTCGGGTCGCCAGGGGTCAGTTGTCCTCGACGACCCCATCACCCAGTACATAGTCCCTCAAGCGACCAGGGGGCCGCCGCGGGTGAACAGGCCGCCTGGGGTTCACACGAGGCGCAATGGGATGAGATCAGGTCTTGGGGTGCTGCCGGCACCCCCCCCCCCAACAACAGGTGGAGCGAGAGGGCGGTATGGTGCTAGCCTGTCCCTGTGCAGCACCACCATACGCCCCCGACCGGGCATGCGCAGTCGGTACACTACCTCCGACAGCTGGGCCACGACCTCGCCTGGCCCCTGCCAGTGGCTGCGAAGCTTGGGGGAAACACCCTTCATGCGGACAGGACAATACACCCATACCTTGTCCCCTGGCTTGAAGGCCCGCCCCCGGCACCGTGTGTCATAGGCCCTTTTCTGCCGCACTCCGGCGCTGGCCTGGGCCTGGCGAGTGTAGTCGTGGACCACCTGCAGGCGGTCCCTCAGCCTGCGGAAATAGTCCACCTCTTTCCCCCCAGCAACCTCAGGCTCGGGCGAGGCCCCGAACACCAAGTCCACTGGTGTCCGGAGTTCCCGCCCGAACATGAGGGCGGCAGGCGTGCACTGACTGGACTCCTGGACAGCAGTCCGATAAGACCACAGGACCAGGGGTAGATGACGGTCCCAGTCCCGTTGGTGTTGGCTGGTGAGGATGGCGAGCTGGGTGGCCAGGGTCGGTTAACGCTCCACAAGCCGTCGCTTTGGGGATGGAGTGGTGTTGTCCTCGTCTTGCTCACCCCCAGCCGCCGGCAGACCTCACCAAATACCTGGGACTCGAAGTTCCGCCCCTGGTCACTGTGGAGCTCGGAGGGGACCCCGAAGCGGGCGAACATCTCTTCCACCAACCTCTCTGCTGTTGTGATGGCACTCTGGTCCGGCA
>OMOU01088295.1:0-11722 GCA_900312585.1 Malacocephalus occidentalis
TTATCTTTCCCCGTCACACCCCTGGACATCAACCCATCCCTGCTGAACATGTCAGCATTCACAGGAGTAAGTCAACCCGATCTTTAAATTGAACTGGCCGACATAGCTGATAAATAGTTATGGGTGTCCATAGCTGATACCCATACAGTTATGGGTGTCCATAGCTGATACCCATACAGTTATAGGTGTCCATAGCTGATAAAGAGTGATGGGTGTCCATAGCTGATAAAGAGTGATGGGTGTCCATAGCTGATAAAGAGTGATGGGTGTCCATAGCTGATAAAGAGTGATGGGTGTCCATAGCTGATACCCATACAGTTATGGGTGTCCATAACTGATACCCATACAGTTATGGGTGTCCATAGCTGATAAAGAGTGATGGGTGTCCATAGCTGATAAAGAGTGATGGATGTCCAAGTTCAAAAGCCTGACCGCTGATCTTGAAGATGTCGCCCGTCAGAAGGCTATTCTTGCTCGGGAGCACAAATGGAGCGATATTGAAAACCTCCCCAAACCCGACAAACTTGTGTTTGAAACATGGAATGTCATTCCCAACACTTGAACATGAAGAAGTATGCATTTGGTCCATCTTTGGATCCACATACTTATGCGAGCAGGCTTTCTCAAGCATGAACTATATAAAATATAGTCTTCACACTGCAGTCCACTGTGAAGATCAAAGTCACGTGTGAAGATCAAAGTCACGTGTTACACAGTGATGCTCAGAAACAGAAATCACATTAAATAGGTTAGAACACTATCATTTAATAGGCTATTATTGAGCAAAAATATGTATTTTAGAACCTCAGCTAGTGTTTTATGTTCAGGCTCGAGGCTCGAAGTCATACTTATATACAAACTGGCATATTTTTATGTTTACTCTTTTTAAACCTGTTTTATTTATTTCAAAGTGGGCTACTTTTTATTGTATTATTTTTCCAGTAATAAGGGAAGGACTCAAGCAGACCTGCATGGTTCTGTGTTTTATTTCAAAGTAAGTCTACACATGCCAGTGTTTGTTCTCCTCTGCACAAGAGTTTGAAGTTTTCCCTTTGTTATAACGGTAACACTTTATAATAACTACACGCTATGAAGCATTGGTTAAGTATTAGTTAAGCATTGTTCCTACATTAATACTCATTAGTATGTAATTCATAAACACAGTTATAAATGTTTTATTCTTGATGAATAAAATAATCTACAATGTGTTCAATGATTGTATTTTCATACTTGGATTGGAAATGATGGATTCACCATTTCTAAATTAAGTATTATATCAGTTACAAAGCAGTTATTCAGGAGTTTTCAATGGTTCATAAGATCATTTAGAAAGTGTAAGTAAATAATGAACAAACTATTTAGATGTGCATTTATGCATGCATTCATACATGTAATGACTTAGACACGCAGTAATGGTTATTCAGTGTGTTAATAGATGTTTTATAAACACTTCATGAATAATTCAGGCAGTTACCAGTTATCAGTTAACTATTTTGTGTGACCTCATCTAAAGTGAGGACTATCTATGCCTTACAAAAGATTTACAAATGAAATTGAAAGGCAATACCTGATTCCAGCAGTACCCAACAGAAAAAGGAGATGGACAAGTGATTTAAAACATCCAGTAGAGACACAAGACACCCTTTATGTCCTGAGTCTGAGACAATGCATGCATTGTCTTCTGCTGAATGAAAGATGCCCATGGGTTGATGCAATATTTTGTGTTGAATGTACTGTGAGATGTCAAAACTGATACCAGTTGATATACTATATACTTCTGTTTGGAAATGTCCTCCAGTAGCTGACAGCAATAACTTTGTCAGCGTTATGTAGGTCATGTGGTGACAACATTGTTTGTCTAAGCTTTGTTGAGCCGTGACCCAAAATATTTCAAATGAGTCATTTGAATGTGTTCATATCTGATCTGCTCATGGGGTGTCATGGTGACATCACGCAGAAAACAGGACCTCCAAATGACAAGCAGTGATCCATCCACAGATAGGTGTATTCATCTAGTTTTTCATCAACATTTGGCATGTCGAGATATCATGTAAATCCTAGATACTGCTATCTATGTAAAGAAATACAATACAATATGTACTGTATTATATGATGTCATACAATTCACTACTATTTCAAAGGGGGATTGTATATATTGTTTGTCTTCAAATATTTGTACGAACTTCATTTTAAAAGCTCTCTCCTATAACCTTTTAGACGATCTTGACCAGAGATTATAATATTTATTTATTTCAAAGAAAATGTACAAGAATTTCCAGCAGTACTCCATTTCCAGCAGTACCCAACAGAAAAAGGAGATGGACAAGTGATTTCAAACATAAATATATATATAGATATTTAAATATTTATTTTATTTTAATATTTATTTTGCAATTCCAATCGCTCTGTATATATAGTATAACTATATATAAAACTTTATGCTCTGTTTTATCTTAATTTTAAGGTTAAAATAGGTTTTGCGGCTCCATATGAATTTTATTTCGTGGGAGAGGGGCCAAAATGGCTCTTTTGATAGTAAAGGTTGCTGACCCCTGCTCTAGATACTCTACATGCTGGATTGAATAAGACTTGAAACCTTGAGACCATACATTTATTAGGAAAAAACAAAATGTACTGAATAAATCAAGTGAGAAGTTGGGTCATATTCTCCTCCGCTGTCCAAACAATCAGACTTCTTTTTGCAACCAATGGTGTTGCCCCCTGCAGGCCATTAGAGAGAATGCAGCTTTAAGGCACTCCTGCGTTGGCTTCATTAATCAGACCCACAGTTTGGCCCTTGGTCTAATGATATAGTTTACCGTGGTCTGATGTGATTGCCTGTCCCCTTGGATGAAAGTATGTGGTCGATGACTAAATGGTCAAATATGATAATGTAACGTAGTACAATAAGCCCCTCCTCCATCCATCCATCCGCTTCTGCTTATCCGGGGCCGGGTCGCGAAGGCAGCAGGCTAAGCACGGCTCTCCGGGTGCCCTTCTCCCCAGCCACACTTTCTAGCTCCTCCTGGGGGATCCCGAGGCGTTCCCAGGCCAGATGAGATGTATAATCCCTCCAGCGGGTTCTGGGTCTGCCCCCAGTCAGACGTGCCCGGAAAACCACTAAAGGGAGGCATCCTGGTCAGATTCCCGAATCACCTCAGTTAACTCCTTTCGATGTGACTCCTTTCAACATCCCTCCGGATGTCTGAGCTCCTCACCTTATCTCTAAGGCTGAGCCCAGCCACCCTCCGGAGTAAACTCATTTCAGCCGCTTGTATCCGCAGTCTCATTCTTTCGGTCACTACCCACAGCTCGTCACCATAGGTGAGGGTTGGAATGTAGATGGACCGGTAAATTGAGAGCTTCGCCTTCCGGCTCAGCTCCTTCTTCACCACAACGGACCGGTACAGCGCCCGCATTACTGCAGACGCCACACCAATCCGCCTGTCCATCTCCCGCTCAATTTTTCTCTCACTCGTGAACAAGACCCCAAGATACTAGAACTCCTTTGCTTGAGGCAGCAACTCACTCCCAACCCAGAGGGAGCACTCCACCGTTTTACGGCAGAGAACCATGGCCTCAGGCTTGGAGGTGCTGACTCTCATCCCGACCACTTCACACTGTGCTGCAAATCACCCCAGTGCATGCTGGAGGTCACGGTCTGATGTAGCCAACAGAACTACATCGTCTGCAAAGAGCAGGGATGCAATTCTGAGGTCCCCAAACCGGACACTCTCCGCACCTCAGCTACGGCTTGAAATTCTGTCCATGAAAATCACAAACAGAATTGGTGAAAAGGGGCAACCTTGGCGGAGCCCAACACCCACTGAGAACATGCTTGACTTTGTGCCGAGAATACGGACACAGCTCTCACTTTGTTTGTACAAGGACCGACACATACTAACAGCCCCTCCTCCTCCTTAAAGCTGTGCAGTGAGCAACGTGAAGAAGGTGTCCCTGGAGTTGGGTGGGAAATCTCCCCTTATCATCTTCAGTGACTGTGACATGGACAAGGCTGTGCGCATGGTAAGACCATCTGCCTTTCTGATTGATTCATTATTACAGTGTACACTTTTGACATGGTGTGTGTGTGCGTGTGATCACATGTGCGTGGGTTTGTGTTGCAGGGCATGAGCTCCGTGTTCTTCAACAAGGGAGAGAACTGCATCGCTGCCGGCAGACTCTTTGTAGAAGATACCATCCACGATGTGTTTGTGGCGAGAGTGGTACACTCCTCTTATAGATGTTGATAGTGTTGCTGAAGCATTTCGACAAGATGAAAAACCCCAAAATGATATACATGGATGCTTTATTTAGTAACTCACCCTCTGAGACCCACGGGGCCATGTACGATCCCTAATGTCATAAATGTATTCATATTTCCTGCCAATCAGGACTGCATTCAGTCTGTTCACACTGACTAAAAGTAACATTCATTTTGTAAGGAAAGTGAAAATATATATTTCTCTTTTTTAAAAGTCTGGACATCACAGTGTCTGGTTAGAAGGATTCTGACCCTTCATCTGACAAATGAAGTTGGTCACTACTTAGCATTTGGATGAACTGAAATATTTCCAACAAGTGAAGGTTAACAGATGTGTCTTGTCTCAGCTGGAGGAGATGAAGAAGATGAAGGTAGGAGATCCTTTGGACCGCTCCACGGACCACGGGCCCCAGAACCACAAGGCCCACCTGGACAAGCTGCTGGAGTTCTGCCAGATGGGCGTCAAGGAGGGGGCTACCCTGCTGCGGGGGGGCAGACAGGTGGACCGCCCGGGTCAGTCACGCTTCACCCTCGTGAATATGGGAAGGTCACTGCAGATACCTTCATCATCAGGGTGATATGTAGAGTGTAGGAGCCATTGGCTGGTGCTTGTGTTATGCATAGGTGTATGTGTGTTATGCTTAGGGGTGTGTGTTATTGCAATTAGTGGGCGTCTCTACAATGGAATATGGCAGCCCGGCCTTCCGAGACAGTGTAGTAGGTGAACCAATTGGAATGAGCTGATGGAAGCCAGTGTTGCGGCAAACTTAAAAGTCCACAATAAAGTCCGTAGTTTTTCAGCAAGAGTTCAAACAGGGTGGCCAGAGAGCCTGGCCCAATGGACCATGGGCTGCCCCTTCCCAAGTCTCCTCTGGGTCGCACCCACCAAGGTCTCCTCTGGGTTAGGGTTCCTGTCATGGGGCCTTGCTGCCCTCAATGTCTCCTCCATGTCAGCCCTCGTTGTTCTCAGCTGTGATGTATTCCAATCAGGTCCCAGCCACTGTCAATGAGGATTCAGCATCACATTCTCCACCATATGTAGCAGGCTCAAGGTGGGGTTTCCAAGTTAACAAAACGCTCAAAGCACAACTTAAAATAATTGGGATGTTTGCTGGGTGGTATTTACATCCGGGGGAGGGGAGGAAGGGAAAATAAGTTAATCAAGTCTGCACAAAACAAAAAGGTCCTTCTCCTGGGTTTGCCAAGGTTCTGGTAGATCCTCAGCCCACGGCGTGCGATCACGGAGCACACGGCTCCTTCTTCTTTCTTCTTCTCTCTCCTTCTGGCCACCTCCTCTTCCCTTTGTAGGCGAAGTCCTGGTGACTGAACGAGCCACGGCCTTTCCTCGTTCTCCTGTGGTGGCTTGATAAGTCACATCCTTTCCTCCATATGGCCAGGAAGTCCTTCTAAGTTTTGGGTGTGGAGCCAGCATGCTCCTTCGATTACTATGCCTCTCCGGCCACCCTGCCGTTTGCTACAATGTCTACAAAATACAGGGCATACGTGGGCACAGATGGTTTTTGGGTGCTGCAAGGTCACATGGTTTTTACTGCAAAATGCTCACATTTTAGGTAAATTATCTGACAAAAATTGACACAAACAAGATGTGGCATCACCTCTCCCGAAAATATAGAAAATACAGAAAATATGCCACATAGAGTAAAAGATATTTATTTGGGGACAATTAACATTGAGCCTTCTTGTTACAGTGTAATTATATGATTATGCTCTGTGTAAATGTATCATAGAATAATATATTTTTAAAAAAAGACAAGGGACAAGGGATTGTCTCGACCATTGTTACCGACTATTCTTTGTTCACTAATGTTGTCATTTCCTTTTTGTGTGTGTAATTAATGGTGAGTTTGCGCTTGCTTTGCCCGCGCAGGTTTCTTCTTCGAGCCAACACTGTTCACAGGCGTGCAGGACCACATGTACGTCGCCGTGGAGGAGTCCTTTGGTCCCATCATGATCGTCTCCTCGTTCAGCGGCAGGTGTGTGTGCACGCTGGGACACTGAAAGCCATGCTAGTATGAGAACAGTTTGCAGAACTTTTCATATTTGTTAATTTATTTATGCATGTATTCATATTTTTGGTATTAGTAGAGTTTATCTATAAATAGTAAATGGATCGCCACCTTATCGCGTGGGGGGATTTGGGTGCCCCCGTGACCCTGGGAACTGTGTTGTCCGGGGCAAGGGTAGGGTCTCACAAGGCAAAGTGGTCCCAGGGGAGGGGCCAGACTAAGAGCGGGGCCAGACAAAGTGTACCTGGTACCGGACCACCTTAGGCCAAAGCTCGATGATCGACTTTGTAGTTGTGTCAGCAGATCTGCGGCCACATGTTTTGGACACTCGGGTGAAGAGAGGAGCGGAGCTGTCAACTGATTACCACCTGGTTGGTGGTGAGTTGGATCAGATGGCGGGGGAGGCTCCCAGACAGACCTGGTAAACCCAAACGGGTAGTGAGGGTAGTGAGGCCCCTGTCTGCCCCATGTCTTTAACTCTCACCTCCGGAAGAACTTCTTTTGTATCCCGGGGAGGTTGGGGACATGAAGGACTTTTGGTTGGCCTCAAGGAAGTTCTGTCAAACCTTTCACCCTGAGATGCTGAAAGCTCTGGACATGTTGGGCTGTCTTGGCTGACACGCCTATTCAATGTCGCGTGTGTGTCAGGGACAGTAGGAACAATGTGGTTTCCATCCTGGCCGTGGAACAGTGGAGTATCAAGTATCTTGACGTCTTGTTCACGAGTGAGGGCAAAATGGAGCAGGAGATGGACAGACGGATAGCAGGGTTGCGAGAGATGGTTGACTGTTATATTCTATGACCTCCAGCGACATGGACGATGTGCTGCGGCGGGCCAACACCACGGAGTACGGCCTGGCGTCGGGCGTGTTCACGCGGGACATCAGCAAGGCGCTGTATGCCAGCGACAGGCTCAACGCGGGCACCGTGTTCGTCAACACCTACAACAAGACGGACGTGGCGGCGCCCTTCGGTGGCTTCAAGCAGTCCGGCTTCGGCAAAGACCTTGGTTAGCCGTGTGTGTGTGTTAAACAGAGATCATGATATCCAGCTATAGCATTGCCTCTGTAACGTGGCTCCTGTGAGGCTCCTCCACCCTCAGGACCCGGGCGGTGGATGTTGAATAAACCAGTTTACTGCAGAGATCGTAGACAGAGCAGGTGGCACAATGCTAGCATTAAACCGTTGGCCATGATTAAGCCAATACATGCAGCCCCACCCAGCCCCAGACTAACCAGCCTGACTGGGGCCAGGTGAGGCTGCTTAAACCAAACACCAACCACACACACACACATACACACTAATATCTTGGTTTATTATCATCGTGGTTCTGGGGACTTGTGGATCTGAGGTGGTCTCTTGAACCCCATTGTTTTGCGTCACCTCATATAGACACTGTGTGGCTGAGGCCCGCTCCCGTTGTCTCTCCCAACAGGACAAGAGGCGCTCAACGAGTACCTGAAGACCAAGACGGTGACCATTGAGTATTGAGACCATGTGACGCGGTGGGAGGCCAGGACTCTGATGGATAACTGCAATGAAATTAGCGTTAACAATAATATATGATAGTCAGATATATATCATAACACTCACATGTGCACATTGCTTTTATCAGAGAAGGAAATACAGCTGAAACACTGTTGTTCTCAAATCTGTCACACTTTAGCTCCCCGCTCAGTTTGGATGTATACTTTTGATTGAGACTCATGGTTCTTGTGGTCTGACTCGTCATGGCTACAGACTACAGAGGGCATGAGAACCATCAGACTCAATCAAAACCCAAAACATTTGAAACAAAGTGGTTGGCAAAGAACTGCTCATGGCAGCTTTGAGAGGTACAGCAGCAATAGAACCCATTTGAGCTTGGCAGAATCATGTGTCCTGTGTGAATCTGTGCCAGAGTCCAGGGCAGGTTTACATGCAAAAATATGCATACAACCTGTCCGGCTGTTTTGCGATCTCTGTCAAGAAGGGGAAATTGATGATTAAATCCTGTTGATTTTCTACATAATGTATATGGCTCACATTAGGTTAGCTACATTTTATAAAATACAGCATTTATAACAGACGTTTTATTTGTTTTATTTTATAATTTTATTCATCACTGTTCACACTTTATCTTCTCTGCCGTTGAAATTATATTGAAAATGGGCAACAAAAGAAATCACAATTGTAATTAAAAATAAATTGATAAATTTTTTGAAAAACATGCAGATTAAAGAAAGATGTCTCGCTTCGACCATAAATCCTTATTGTTTGTATGAGCAGACCTAGAGATCATAATTGCAGGCACGCCCCCTGGCCCTGGTCGTGTCCTGATTCATATGAGGTGTCTTTCCTGTAACACAGCCAATTGGATTCGCTGCTATGAAACTCTTTGGCCAATTACATGCATTAATTACATTAATAGTTACATTACAGGTTTGGCAATGTCATGCCACCAGAATTCAAGAGAGGAATTAGTCATATCATCATCTCATTATAATAATTACCCTAAAAGACACACAATAACAACTTGTACTCGTGCAAAGGCAAACAGTGGCTTGGCAATGGTTGTGTGTGTGGCAGCGTATGCACACACCAGCCAACAGGCGAGAGACGACCACCCCACCGGCCCCAGTCCTCCCCTGGAGACAGCGTGTGAAGACCGAGGGATTAGATTAGATTCAACTTTATTGTCATTGCACAGATGAAGAAGCCAGTGTGCTTCTGCGGGGGGAGAGAGTCCTCCAGCACCATCTGCCTCCAGGTGCTGCTGCCCTACCTGTTCTCCGGGCTGGGCATGGTGACGGCTGGCCTGCTGCTGGACGCCACGCAGGTAAGGCAGACCGCCGCCTCGCCACAAGGGGATGGTGAGCCCTGCTTACCACCGACGTGCTCAATGTACGCTGCTGTTGCTGACATGGCGGCCGAGTGAACACCTGTAAGGTGGTTGAGGCGTCACATAGCCAGTGGCCAATGAGATTGGCTTGTTCAGTACAGTGTGTGTATGTGATCATATGGAACTGTTGCTACTGTTGGATCTGCTAAAGAATCGTAATTCTTTTGTAATACTCTTTCACATGTACATTACATTTATAGGACACATGTCCAAAGTGACTTGCAATAAGTTAGTTTTTCCAAAGAGAGTGAAACAATGCATTGCTGATGGTCATATTTGAATGGAAAAGTTTCAAGCAATCATAATTGGCAGATTAATAGAACAGGTTTCAACACTGATTTTCTCAGATAATAGAACAGGTTTCACGCACATCACGATTGCTAGGTTAACCCCTTGCTGATAAATAGCCAGACAGCTAGTATAAGATGTCTCAGATAAGGTACTATTGCTGGGTACTATTTGAAGTGCTGGGATGGTAGGAACAAGTGCATGCTCGGGATCCGGGGGGGATTTGAAGGAAGTGGGAGTGGCTTCAGGAGGAGAGGTGGGTGAGGGGGGGAAAGGAGGGAATCTATGCAGACCGTATAAATGTTACTTACCAGGTTTTATCTCTTCCAATAAGTGCTGTTCTTGCAACTACTATATATGTTTGAGTTAACTAATGACTGCACAAAGTCCACTACGTTGAGTTCAACATCAGACCATCAGAGCCTTTGGGTGAACGACCTGCAGTGCCTGTGCTGGGAGGTCTCACTGGCCCTTGGATCCGGTCACAATAACTTTGGCCAAACAAGAGTTCGTTGAGGCATAGGAATCTTCTCTTATGTTATTGTGTACCTTTTAGTCACCATGAAGCATTCATCTGACCTTGGTATCATGATGGAAATGTTTCCACAACAATGACTGTAAGGTGAGGGTTTGATATGCAGTGGTTGGATCGCCGTTCATGAGAAGAAACAGCAGGATTGAGACAGATGCTGCTCTCCACACGTCCTTGTTTCTAACCATTCTGACTAAACTAACCAATCAGAGGCTGGAAGGCTGACCTCTAATCTCTGAGTAACCATTCCAATCTCCAGATTGCTTCTGTGGCTAGAATGTGTACGCATTTTCAAATATATGAATTGGCTTAATCTATTTGTTACCTTCAATAATACTAGCTCGTTCCAACGTTCCAACGTCATACTGCCATCCCATAATAAGCATAGAAATTACAGGTACAGTATGGATAGATGATAAGAAGTATATGGATTATAAAAAGGTCATCAATATCTAATCTGAGATGCTGATTCCCTGTGTGACGGTGCGCAGAGCAACATGGAGATGCTCAACATTATGCTCACCTTCTGCTTTTAAATCCTTCTCATGGCAAACTGCCACAGCAGATCGACATCACATCTCAGAAGCACTTTTTAGCTGAGTCATTTACGTGTGCGCATGCGCGTGTGTGTGTGTGTGCGCGTTTCTCAACATGATTTTGACCAGCCTTCTATGTTGTGTATATTGTTGTGGACACGTGCAGAACCACACAACACAGGTTCTGCTGCACAGGTTCTGCAGCAGAGGTCCAGCAGGCGAGAGGCTGCTGTAGTGTCCTTGGCTCACTCTCCTGATACGGAACAAGACTGCAAACACACACACACACAATACACCTGGTGGGACAGAGTCTGCAGGCATCCAAACATAAGGACAAAGCGAAAATAGATGGGCGTCCGGAGTCCTGGTCCAGTTAGAGGTCAGGAGTCCTGGTCCAGTTAGAGGTCAGGAGTCCTGGTCCACAATTTAAATCACAAAGATAGAGAGTGAGAGAGAAAGTGTGTGTGTGTGTGTGTGTGTGGATAGGTGTCCTTCTCTGACTAGCAGCAGCAGCACGTGTGGCTGACAGGTATCCACACACCTGCTGCCTTCTAAGAGTGCGTCACCCACCCACACACACACACACACACACACACTTGGGGGCGCCAGGACAGAGAGGAGAGGGTGGGGGAAAGCGGGGGGGGCGTGATGAAGCACACTGACAACCAATCAGGGAAAAGGAAGAAAACAGCCGTATTGGGGGGGGCTAGCCATTTCCAGAGGCACCTTGAAAGGCACAAGGAGAGAGACAGAGTGAGAGAGAGAAAGATAGACGCAGCAAGAGAGAGAGAGACATACAGAGACAACGAGGGACACGAAGAGAGAGAAACAAAGAGCAAGAGAGAGACAGAGACAAGAGAAAACTTCAAGCCAGGAGCAGCTATCTCTCCCAGTCGTCGACACCTGCCTGCCCATCTTCTCTCTACCGTTCAGCATCAGCATCACCCATCTGCCCGTCACCGACCCCCACACACCACTCAGCCTCTCCTGCACCACTACCAGTGGGTCCTGGTGCCCTCCTCAGCCACCACACCCCCGAGCGGACGCGGCACCTGCCTCAAGTACCGCAGGGAGAAATATTACAACCTCAAATTTGTTGTCCTTAGGTGTCCAGCGGCGGCGTCCTCGGACGCCTGCGGGACATCCCCCTCCCCCGTTCTCAGAGGATGAGGAAGAGGCTCCAGGGTGTGCAGT